>CM060622.1:28711404-28851404 GCA_030578275.1 Meda fulgida
AATGCAGATATAGTTGCAGCTTATTGTTTTGCATGACACATTTGTTTTTCAGTCTTTTATTCACCTTTTTCTTGCCGTGAATCACAGTCTCATTAAAATGCATAATCAGCTCTCCACCTCGGTCTGAACGTGCGGGTCGTCTTTACAATGGCTGCGAGCATTTTTAATAACACGTTATTGAATTTTCGCACAATGAACATAGGGAGGGATTTTGCTGTGACAAGTGCATGATATTTCATCCTTTATATAAGAGAAGGAAAAGACACACATGCTTCGATACAAAGGTTTTTTTTTTTAATAGTACAGCTGTTCCCCAATAAAGCACTTGAACCTTTCGTATGGAATCGGGTCGACTAGCCTCCTGTGCTGAGAAGGTACAAAAGCCATAATTACCATAAACAGATGAAGGACAATATGGAGCCTGCAGTTTCAATGTCACTAACACAGAAACACATGCACACCTACACGGTGACAGCACATGGTCTCACAAAAAAAAGCTTACAAAAAACACTTGCAACAGTAGGGGGGAGAATAAGGTCACACGCGTATTGTAAAACCGACCAATTATCTGGAATACAGCCCCATATTGAAACAAATAGTGACATGCAAAAAAAGGCCGCAGGAACATAATTATTGCCTAAATTACACATCAGCACGTTTCTGATTTTCGTGTACTGCTGCTGCTTATGTATACTGCTGCTTGTTTGGTGTTTCTGCAGGGTCACCGATCTTACATACTGTATATAATTTGTTAAAGGTGCAGTATGTAATATTAACAGCTACGGTTGAAATGAGTACTGCAGTCTAAATTCAAAATATTGGAGAGTTGTTTCCCCCGCCACCTCCTCCTCAGACTCGATGCTCGTGCGGGTTGCCAGATTGAGGACATGCAACAGGAACGAACGCTATTGACAATGGAAGGCAACGAGCACTTACACTGTAAGTTGATGAGTTTTTATTCGTGTTTAATATGTCCCTGGACATACAGGACAGATAGATGCTGAGGCTTTTTAGGTTGGGTAGAATTTGCGATCTCTGACCCAGTTCGTTTGCTTGTGTCAATGACTGCAATAAGCAGTGTTGTCCATCAATTGGCAGCCAAGGGGTGTTGAAATACCACAGAGTAAATCGGCAGTGGGCGGGACTAAACAGACCAAAACAAAAACAGACATTCTGACATGGATCACACATTTCGAAGTAGAATAACTGGCTGTTGCAATGCTTTTACTGTGAAACAAACTTAGTAAACTTAGTGTTTCCTAAATATCTGAAAGCATATTATGATATTTTTATGCTTTAATACAGTCCAAAAATTACATACAGTACCTTTAAGTTTCAGAATTGTAAATAATCTCTTGAGCCTCTCATATCATCGTTGACCTCTGACTTTCAACTACAGAATCCATATCATTTAGGTGTCTAAATGTGTCGGTGACACTAATACACCACGACATTCTTGTTAGCGCCGCTCTTTATCGTTGATAATTATGCGAGCACAGGGCGACGCCTCCTCGACTCCGAGCAGAAAAAGGAGGGAAAAGCCAATCTCAGTATGCAGATGGTTTAAGTCCCTGTGGAGAGGCTGGCCGATTAGATGTGTGTTGATAAACTCACTTACTCTGAGTGACAGTTTGCAATATTGGGGTCACGGAGGTGACCTCCGTCTACGACACAGATGAAAACGAGGAAAAAAGAGGAGACAAAATGCCAGAAGTGTCCCCTGATGCATGATGGGACAGAGATGAAAGCTTGTGAAATGTCAGTTTTTTTTCTTTCTCCTTGTTTCTGTTGTCAGACCCTCCTTGTGCTTCCTCCATAGTTAATAACTGTGCGAGAGCATGAGGTGTAATGAGAGGATTCAGATTATTCAGATCAGGAGATTTCCCTTATCCAACTCTCACTTCCTCAACAAGGAAGTCACCTTGGGTGTAAAATCATCTGGTGTAATCAAAATGTATATATATATATATATGAATTTGTAATTGGTTATTATGCAAATGTTATGTATGTTTTTAATAAACCTGGCTATGTAATAATACCAATAATAGTAATACAATTAATGGTAACAGTTTAGTTTAGGGTCCAATTCTCACTATTAGTTGCTTATTATCATGCATATTACAAGGATATTGGCTGTTTATTAGTACTCATAAAGCATATATTAATGCCTTATTCTGCATGACTATTCTACATCCTTCCCAATACCTAAACTTAACAACTACCTAACTAACTATTAATTAGTTTATTGATCAAAAGTCATAGTTAATAGTGAGAATCGGACCCTAAACTAAAGTGTGATCAAATTAATACATTTTGCTAACTTTATTTTTAAAAAGTTTTATTATTCTAAAATCAACCACATTTGTTTTGTATTACATTGTCTCTAAAAGAGTCTGTTGAGAGCATGAAAGATGCTTCATAAAGAGCTCCATCCATATTCTAGCATATGAAGGCATTGGATGAGTGGGAACACTTGTGTATGTGTGTATGTGTGTGTAAACTCCTTTTCATGTTTCCTCTATTCACAAGGTTCATTGCAGTGGAGAACATGGTGAGAGTCTCTGCCTTGTAGCACCATGTTTAAAAAGCTTGTTTGTGTTTTATAGGAGATCAAAGCGAGCAGGGGTCCTGGCCAGACATGAGACGCTACTGCTGCAATCTGCTCCCCTCTCATTACAGATGGGAGAAAACAAGCCCAGCTTCAGTCAGCCATCTCAAGGAGACCTGGATCACTTCCCACATGCTTCTTCTGGAAGTCGTCCAAGCCAAACACAACCAGGGTTCACCATTGTTTTTTAGGGGTAAAACTGGCTACCTGTGCAGACACCTATTGATCTAACAGGTACTTATAAAAGCAGCCCGTTTTCAGAAATTTTGCTGGTAAATCAAGATGTGCTTACTAGATTATCTAAAGACCTTCTCATTTAAGACCAACTAATTATGTCAGAACTTTTGCACAATGCCTAAAGACATTCATTGAAAATATGCACCTTAGTCTGCAAAAAGGAAAGTCACACAGCCTAGCATTTCAGAAAGACCCAATTGGCTCTTTGTATATCTCTTAAATAGGTGGACATACTATTAAAGCTGTTTTATATGTCATTACGTGTGTCTTAATCATTTCTACAGCAAGTTTGTATATACCAAACTGCAATTAAACATGAGATTCTCTTTGTCATCTTTTTTGGTTTGACTCAGCCTATTTCTTAGGGTAACGGGTGCAAAGACATGATTATGAGCTGGATTGGAACTGAGTTTGAAGTACTGTTGAAGGGAATCTCCTATTGAAAAGGGTCCTCTTAAAGAGCTGTGATACTGGGCCAGTGATTGTCAGAGGAGACTTGGGAATAATATAGAAAGATAATTGGGTTTCTAAGTGAGCTTCACTACAGGGCTCTGATTGAGTCATACTCTTGAGGACTTCTAATCGTAACTTTTAGTCCTTTCACAATGAAAAATTCTGAGCTGGGAAATCTCACTTTCTTCACATCAGTAAGTGATATCAGAATATTGTGGGAACCCTTACACATGAGATGAACTGACCATATTCATAATATCTGTAACGGCGATGAACTTAAAAGACGGAGAACAGTAGGATTCAGAAGCAAGAGTGTTATTAAACAACAGCAACAAAAACCGAGGAACAGAACTGAGGACAACACCGACGGAACATCCATAAAAGAACATCACTAGACAATAAACACAGGAAACACAAGGGTTTAAAGACACAAGACTTAGATGAGAGACTTAGACAGGAACTAAGCAAACCTCCAAACTAAAAGTCCAAAAGCACAGAGAACAGAGGGAAACATATCACAATCTAAAGTGATTTATGAAATATTTGAACATAAATGAGCATGAACCAAGGAGTTCTATGTATTTATAAAAATACATGAAACAGACATGGTACATAATGATGTTTCCTAACATATTCCTTTCCTGCATATCAATGGGTCATACTGTAACATTCACGTTTGTATGAAATAATTACACTTTTAAATGATATTACATTGTGATTTACTTTGCTAAGAACATTGTCACTATATATATTTTCAAGCCTAAAATGATCTAAAATCAAGACACGGCAAAGGCATTATTTTATTAAATGGCATTAAAAGCATTAGTAATAAAACATTTACCTATGTTTCTAGTCATGTGCCACAAGTGTATCTCTGCCTACAATCATATTTAACAAGTTGTGGCCAGCATTACAAATTCCAAAAGTATTTTAGATAAGAACTGATTAGTCATTTGAATTGATCTATCAGTCAGTGTGTGCGTTCTGTGTAGTTTTCTGTCTTTCTGCAGTTTCTAGCTTCCTTTCTATCCTCTAATGTAGTGGCAGGTAGAAGTAAAGCTCATACAGGAACACCCAAGGTCATTTGTGATCACTTACAGCACTTACAGTAAAATGCTTATGTACTGATTTAACTTGTGTTCAACCAATTAGAATGCTGTTCTCATCTCTCCGCTCTGAATATATTCCACAAAACAGCATTTCTGATGCTACTTGTTCGATTTAGTGATCATCTGCAAGGCTCGTCTTTTAGTTTGAATCTGTATTTTTATTTATTATTGCAAATTATTTAATTATGAGGATACCAAGCTTTGAATTTTGTCAACTCTTTGACAAATTTGTTTTCAACTCCCATAACTTCCAAACCAAGTTTTGGGGAATTTTGGATGTTTTGGGTCACTTGAGGTCTTTCAAGCTAAACATGCAAATAGGCCATTCTTTGAAGTTCTAGTGTGTCAGTGAATGTAATGCAATCGAATAATTTAGAACTGATAGTATTAATAGTAATATCTCTTCTTTGACAGTGTGTTGGAAAAAATGAGAGAGATAAAAGAAAATAGATAATGACACTCTGATTTAAGCAACTTGGCACAGATGAGAATAATCAGAATGCAAATTATCAAGGACAATTTAAAAGGATGAATTTTAAAATAAATGATAGTGAAACTAAGTTAATTAAAAAATCAGCTTGAGTTAAACTAGTTGTCGCCAAACGCAATAATTAATCGTGTTAGCAGTGCTGAACGATACCAGGAAATATGAATTCCCTGAACGGGAGACGACAGCATATCACAATCCTGCATAATGCTCTAGTTGCTGAAGGGAGCAATTACCATCCGTAATTTTTTCTAATAAACTTGTATCCCTCTGATGACGATCAATTAAACATGCACAATTATGGTTGCCATATAGTTATTCATAAGAAGATTAGCATGCCCCCCTTACATTCAGATTGGTTGCATACTGATAAGATGCAGGTTAAGCGACAGATACATATGCAAATAGCATGCAAATCAACACAGAAATAGCAGGAAGGCACATGGACGTCATAAGTGCTGTCAATAATAGCACTGCAGACAGGAAATTAAGAGGTGTGAATATTTATGTATGCGTCTAGAAGTTTCTAAATAATTTGAACAATAATACATTTGTATTATGTTTACTTTAGTCTGTTTTAGTTGTTCAAGGATGAGTAAAAAAGAAAACAGCCTTTTTTTTAATTTACCTCCAGATATTCCAAATAAAGCGTTCCTGAACAGATTTAGAGATTCAGGAGTGACAATTCATTTGAAGAAAACTGTTGGTTCAATATCTCTCATTCTGTCTTTCTCCCTCCATTATACACAAAATGATTCATGAATGCAATTATCACTCAAGCTTTACCATTTTGAGATTTATTATGTTACTTTTATATATTGCACACACAAAAATAATATGTACAATAACATTTTGGCAGACCATTTTAAATCACATGGTTCATTCTGTATGTATAATTAATTAATTTATATGTAATAAAATCTGTTTATTAGTTGATCTAGAAACAATATATCACAACAACGAAAGTTGATTCCAAGGTGATCACAACTGTAGCACTGTAATATGCTGTAGTATTCTCATTTTCGCATTAGTATTTCTCATCCATAACTAGAAAGTGTAGACACATGTACTCACTGTATAAGAACAAAACTGCACTGGACTAATACAGTGTAATACAACACCGCTAAGATCACATCTGCTTCACACAAACACTTCATATGCACAACTAGTGGGTATGTAAACACCAATTCGAGCTGCAAATACAATCTATGATTGCATGCCTGGTTGGCTAGTTGAATATCGTTCTAAACAATTATTTCAATGCTATAGAATTGTAGACACACTTAGTACAAAGAAATGTCTTATGCAATACAATGCGTCTGAATCTGGATAGAGCTTGACATTGTCCATTTTCATAATCATCTAGGTTACACAGAGAAGAGAGGAAGAAAACAGGTTGGAAGTGTTTGTGAAAGTTTCCTTCACTGAGGCAGAGCTTTCAGGATGGCGTTCACCTCTTCTGCTACAGCAGTCAATGCAAACTCAAACTGTTCCTGAACACAGAAGGAGAGAAAGTGGAAGCTAAGTACTTGGAAAAACATTCACATTTTAAACTAAGCACAACGGATGCCAGTGATATATTTTGCAGAATAAAGGATAATGGAGAACATATTAACAATAATAAAAAAGGACAGACAGAAGAAGACGAAGAACACCAATGTGTGCACTTTCCTTGTGTAGATGTGTGTGTTTAAAGCTGCAGAGAATGTGTGACTCAATGTGCTCTGTTCAAACTATGACTCAAAGTCTGTCTCTTCCCTGAGGGCCGCCCCCGTGAAGATCGATCATTGTCTGAAGAGCGACCCTCAAATCTAACGTTTGAAACTGAAGCCTCCCACTGCAGGCCACGGAATAAACAAGCTAAAGTGGGCGTAAGTTAGATGCAAAGCTTCACAAAACAAGAAACGGATAAAAAAACCCTATTGAATTCATGTTTACATGCACTTTTCAGTATTTTTAAACCAACAAAAATTAGTCTCTAAAAACACAAAGTGTAGAGTGAGGGTAAAGGTTTGTGAGGTCAGCATGAATAAATATACTCTTTTATTATTTCCCTTTGTAGCGGTAATAGCTAGTGCTAGAGAAAATTTTGATAATTTTCACAAATATCATTCACTGCCATTCACAAGGTGATTTGGAAAGAAAAAAAGCAACTGCATAGGGAAGTGTAAGTGTGATGATCTTGCCACTAGATGGTGTCACATTAATACCTCAATGTTCTTCAGACATGATTGTATTGCTGTGGGTATTTATCTGATCAGTCAAGCCGTTTATGAGGTTCTCTTCCAAGGTAAACAAAAGCCGAGAGCTCAAGTAGCTGCAAATGCACAAAACATTCCTATTCTGGGCCAGGAATAAAGAGGGGAGTATGGATTTTAGGAGGCAGACCAATTTCACACACGAGTACTTGCTCTGAGAGTGTTCTAAAAGTGGAGGGCGAGGGGCATCCTTTAGACATATGTTGCAACACAGAGATGAAGTATTGCCTGAGGAACCAGTACATTAAAGAACAAGATTACTCTACTGTACAGTCCAGAAATTAGCACATTTAACAGAACTTGAGAACAACCTGTTATGTTAGGCTTAAGGTATTATGTTTTTCTTTTAATGAAATTTTTCATGTTTAATTTATAAGTGACTCAAAACACAACAGCAAGTCCTTAGGTGTACAAGAGCACTCATTAGTTTAAATTACACGATTAAAATTATGCACTAGTAATATTAATACTATTTTGCTATTAAATAAGTGCAAAATAGTGAGCAGGTATTATATCACAGTCAGAAAATCAAAAATATACAGTCACATACTAACTACAATGTGACTCTGAACTGATAAAAGAAACGCAGCAAGTTTTTTCATCATTCTATTATAAAATAATCTTTTACATTCTGATGGTTGTTGGTACATTTAGTTAACTTGCCGTTTAGAAATCCATCAAAATTCACTGTTTGTGAGGAAACAGCACTGGCTTTTATTTGTATATAACAAATTTGTCGAACATAATGATAAATGAATAAAAAAAAAATTAACATTAGAGTAGCTGATTATTCTGTAAAATAGGTTGATTTCTCCAAAAAGCTTATTCGCTAACCTGAATACATGAAAAATGAATAAAAATATCCTAATAGGGAGTAAGCTAATATAATACTAATATTTACAACTTATATAATATCACTTTCATAATTTTCAGTATCCTCTAAATAGATTTGCATACTGAATGCTATCTTTCCGCCACATTCCATGGAGGCTCAATACCTCCGTTTACAGTGTCTAACCAGGTATGGTAGTCAGGGCTTTATCTTTTATAAACAGTAGCTAATGTAATTCAGTTTGGCTCTGAGGAGGGGGCTGCTATATCTTGCTATCTCCAAACACAAGACTGCTAAATATATGTTTCTTTAACACAGTTTATATTTAAAAAAAATCATAAACATAAACTGTGTGAGACTTTCTAGGCCCTGCTGGCTGATGTTGAAATCGCTGTTGCTTGTGGCATCAACAGGACACATTTGTAATGGAAGAAGTGATCAATTACAAGTTCATTTTCTGAGCCTGGCTTTTGGTGCTTTATCGACTATGTGGTTTTAGATTACAAATTGATGTTAATTATAGCAGTGTGGTTAGGGTCGCATTGTGCAGGACGTCTCAGGACGATATGTGCAGGTGAAATTGCAATTATTGCTTAAAGGGCAGCTGACTGAACTTTCCTTTCCGATGAAGTTATCATAGCATTAAACTGAATAATAGTATTGACATTAATATTGAACTATTGTCATATGAATGAGACATCCAACCTAAATGTGCCAAATACAAGGCTTTATCTGCCTTGAACAGACATATCCATGAGAGAAAAGTGATAGGAAAAAAAAAACACATCTACATTTAGATTTTAAAATACACATTTTATTTTTCTCACAGAACAAATCTTTAATTTTGAAAATTTTAAATCACATTTTATTTTGAGAATTCTTTTATTTTATTCTGGTTTAAGTACAAAATCTTTACTGGAGAACCTTACCACCTGACGTCCATCATCTCGCACTTCTATGCTGTTCTTTAAGCGAAGAGCTTTACATGGCGTCTTACCTTGGTCTGTACCATGCCGGATCTCTGGTCCCTCAGGTGCTCCAGGGTAGCAGCAATATCAATCTCCTTAGCACCTGCAACAGAGCCACACAACATGAGTTCAAAGTACTGCGCGTAATCATAGATCATCTTCCACTCTCTCCAGCGCTCACTCTTCTTCTGTGGAATTACATTCGCAGGACAAAGCTTATAGACTGTTTCTTGTTCACAATAAAGAAATGGAAAGGATCTAGCAGAACTTCACGGTTTATTCTAGAACAACATAAGAACTTTTTCAAAACTATCCAATACTAGTGATAAAAATCAAATCTGTACAGTATAAAAAGAGTAAAGGCCCATTCACACTAAGGACGATAGCTATAACGATAACAAAAAAGATACAGTACTAAAAATCATTCTAAAAAACAAAAGAAAAGAAGAGTCCACCCGACAGATATAACGATAACGGCACAAAGAAACAATATCGATTGCAATCACTTTCAGGATGTTTTTTTTTTTCAGCTGATGAATGATAAAAGCATCGACAGCCAATAAGAATCCATACAACTTTAATGAGCTCAAGCATTGAAAGTGGTAGATGACAAAACCGCAGCTCACTTAGAATAAACAGAACAATATTGTCCACTGGTGTTGATGCTAATATTGTTTTCATGCATGCCTAAAAATGCATAGAAGCACAAGGAGTTTAGTCAGTTCAGTCATACTGATGTAGTCATATACCATATATTATTTTATTTTAATAAAACCATTTCATTTCGATTTTGTAGGTCACCTGACAATATTTCCTGTGTTTATAGTCTTTTATGCTTATATTTGGAAGATTTAGCCAATGCCTGCAGATCATTTTTGTTTGTAACACGCATAATCACTTACATTCGGAGATTCTGTGGTCACAGATACTGAACCCTGTTTACATGAGGTAAAGCGCTCATGAAGAGCTGTTGTTCTTGTCCATACAAATTTACAATGCTACCACTGATTAAACCAAAACTGTAAAGTGAATATGAAAATGTTCACATGGCAGGATGAGTGAAAAGGCTGATTAGGAGAAATATCCCTTTCACCTTTAGCTTGAACGACTTTTTCTACAGGTCCATTGTTGTTTCTCCTCATAAATGAGAGGAGAGCAGGAGAGGTCTAACAAGGTCTTATTTCTCATTCATTCATTCTTCAAAAAGAAAAGAAAGACTACCCCCTCCCTTCTGCACAGATTGATAGAGAGAGAGAGAGTTTGAGGGTGAAGGAAAGAGAAAAGCGGGAATCCTTATAGATGCGTTCTGAAAGGGAGCGAGTGCAGCTGGGGTTCCAGCCTCAAAAGTGCTCCAACACTTTCATGTCTTAAGAAGTGCAAGATTCCGAAGTTTAGGGGGAAAGACAGAGAGTGAGCAAAGGAGGGGGCATCTAACAAGAAAAGCCTTTGGAATTAAAACAGCATTCTTCACTAATTTACAATTCATTCCTAGAGATGAAGAAAAATACGACGGGGTGTTTTGAGGAAAAAAGGGAGCGAGAGAGAGGAGGAAGACATGAAGAACAGGAGAGAGAAACGGGAATGGAAGAGGGAGATTTCTGTTGTTCAGGACTTTCTAGGGCTTTGATCACACAAGTGAACACTGGAAAGTGGGCAACCTGTGAGCCCCTCCTGCTTCCCAGAGAGGAGACAAAAGGGAGATGGAGGGGGGCCGATGAGGGCCGAGGCCCCGGGCCCCTGACAGCATGGGAAAGAGGTACAAATGTGACTCTCTCTCCTGCATCTGCCCTTTGATCCCCCATTATGAAAAAGCTACGGACCATGGTCGGGTCAGGAGTAGGGATGGACCAGTGACCAGAATAGAGAAGGATGGGGGGGAGGCAAATGCATGGGTGACCCTCACCAGATGGGGTCAGGAAGAATGGTGCTGGTGCTGGAGAAATGATTCGGACAGGTTATGAAGGCACCTCCTGTCTCCATGGCTGGATTCACATGACTTGTTAAAGTCTATGCAGCGTTTAATATTTGCATGTGAAAAAAACAATAATTATATGCGAAGCTGAAACCTTCGCAGTTGCTTACAGGAGAAATGCAGTAAGACACAAGCCGCAAAAATCATATCAGGGGAATATCTACGCTTTTCTCAGTCATTAGGCGCTCTTACCTTTGGCCATTTTATTTAGAACCATGTCAATCAGGATGTAGGTTCCACTCCTCCCGCCACCATTGCTGCAAATGAAGACAGAAACTCGTTATCACTTCTGAGAAAAGAGCAGACCTGTCTGAATGAGCATTACATCGAGTGCCTGTCGAAACGAAAACAAAGCGTTCATTTCTCGGTTTCAGCCGCATTTTTAGCTGTTGCATCATCCTTCAGCATTCACAATAATTCTGTCAAAGACGACTGCTGTCTTGTTTTCCTGTTCTTTGCAGAACTAAACTGCATTCGCCAAAAAAAAAAAAATAACACCGCTTTTTTTAAGAGCAAAAACTGAACAGTTTTTTAGAGTCTGAACACAGTGGGAATTTGAAGTGACTTGTAAAAGCATTTTAAACTTGTTTTACCTTCTACGCAATCTACTAAATTGCAAGAACCAGCCAAACTCAGACGCAGTTGGATGGTAAACTGCATTTTGATTTGAAATCAAAGTTACTTTTCAAGACATGCAGCTGAATATTATAAGTGTATTACTGAATGAATGTGTGTGGGTGCCACTTACTGAGGTTGCTCATGTTTAAGCACACACACCAAAAACACATTGAAGTGAGGGGTTTGGGAAATAAGAGAGAATTATTTACGGAAACTCTTCCTTCTCCCCTGATATCATTCTGAATTATTCAAATATGCATGACAGCTGTGAAGCCTGTCTTCCTCCCAACGCACAACATGTTAGCCATTAACCTCTGAGGTTAAAAAATCATTTAACCAATATTTAGTTTACACAGACTCTCATATTCTTCTATTTTACACTGATGGTAAAGGGCACAGATTTTTACCATCAGTCATATGGACACCGTTCACTGAAGACTCCATTTATTTTACCAGCGGATCATTTCTAACCGAGCCTGAGAGATAATTCAGATTCAGACCACTGGACTGATTACTGCTCTCACTTTTGCATCTTATTGTAAGACAAAAAAAGCAATAATTTAACAATAATAAGAACACACAGACAGACAGACAGACACACATACACACACGTTGTGTTTTCATGTTTTATGGGGACTTTCCATAGACATAATGATTTTTATACTGTACAGGACTGTATATTCTATTCCCTTACACTAACCCTATCCCTAAACCAACCCATCACAGGAAACATTCTGCATTTTTACATTTTCAAACAACATCACTTAGTATGATTTATAAGCTGATTTCCTCATGGGGACCAAAAAATGTCCCCAGGCCACACACACACACACACACACACACACACACACACACACACACACACACACACACACACACACACACACACACACACACACACACACACACACACACACACACACACACGCACACACACACGCACACACACACACACACACACACATACACACACACACACACACACACACATACACACAAACGTCTTAGTATTTTTGACTGGTGCAAAGCTTATAAATGCATTTTTATATTATTGTGTGTGGTACTTGCCTGCAATGAACAATTATCGGACAAGATCTGCCCCGGTAACACTTGTTAACCTTTCTGCAATGACAGAAAAAGAGGCCATTAATATTTGAGGAGCTAATTAGTAGATCAGGGACATATTCATTTGCCATTTTAAAAATTACTATATAAATATGAACACATATAAACATATGACATTGCTTAATATCAACATGTTACTTTCAAGCAGAAAATAAATAGGACTTTGTTACGTGACGTGTCTATTAAATCTATAAAATCATTTATAAATGAAAATAGGTCTACGGTAAAAAATTCAAAATTGGGGGTGGGGGCAAGCCATTAAGGAAATGATGTGTGGTTAGGTGTCACGATCCAAAACACATTAACCTTGCACAATTATAATGCCTGCAAAACCATAAGGCCTTGCAGGATTTTAAGACACATAGGTGTTGTTGCCATGGATACCTACTGTGTTAACTCATATTGTTTATCTCATCCAAAAAGAGGAAAAAAATCCATGCAAGGTTGATTTTTCAAAAGACACTATAAAGTTTTTTTTTCTTTTTTTAAATGTTATTTAAAGAAAGCAAGAGAAATAGGTGTTTGGAGATTTTCTAAAACAGGACTGATTAATTTTTACTTAAAAGGAGCTACAACATTTCACATGGTTTAAGTCAAAAGTGTAGGAATGGCAATCTGAGACACTCTGATGCAAGTGACATGCTTGATTCAAATCAAAGACATAAAAACTATAGAGTGGTGCAGGTATTACGCCAGAACCCAGAAGACTAATACGCTGCTGGTTCCTTTGAGATTTTCCAATGGGGTTTTTTGATATATGTCTAAAATAAAGCCTGTAGTAAACATAACTTAACGATACTTTGTCATAGCGGGTGTATGTAATTAACGTTTTAGAGCAAAACGCAGTTATGTTCATTTTTAAAAATGTATGTTTTTAAAAAGTTACTAGATAAGACAGTTTGGGGAGTGAGTGTGTGCAGTATGTTGTAGAAAAAAACATCAAAGTATCGGCAAGTTATGTTTACCACAGGCTTTATTTTACTCATAAATTGAAATCTCCCATTATAAAACGGTATTGGAAAATTTCGAAGGAACCAGCTGGATTCTGGCGTCATACCTGTACCACTCTATTAAAGAATTTCCATGGCTCGCTTATCTTATAGAAGCTTTTAATTCTGTGGAAAAGTACCATCAGAAAGATGCCTAAAGTTTTTTTTCTTTCTTTTACCAATACAAATGTGAAATATTCATTGCATTAAACCATCAAAATGAAAGTACGAGGTGGGGGGGAAAAAACAATGTGTTTTAATAAAAATTGTGTAAAATAATTTTCTAAAAAAAAACAAACTAACTGAATTCCAGATCCGTACATTAATTAACTTTGGACATTGAAACAAATATAAAGTAAAGTGTGATGCTTCCTACACAAGACATGTTTATTAAAAGTGATTCTTCGAGTAGTTTTGTTTGAGATGGCACAGATCTGCAGAGGGTACCGTCATGCATTAGGGGCATTAGGACAGCAGTGGGTAAGACAGAGGGGCAGGGAAAAAGGGCGGGTGAGTGCGAGAAACAGGGAGATCTGGTGAGTGAGAAATGCAGGTGGGGAGGCAAGGAAAAATCAAGGGCCTGGAAGAGGAGATACAGTTTCCAATGATCACTTTTGTGACTATGCAACTGGGCTCATATAACTAGCTGCAACATCACAAAAATGACACTGGCAACCGCTAATTAGCTGGCCAACGAAAAAACAAGAGGTGAGTGAGGAGCGTTTGACAGATTCAGTGTGAGTCATGGCAGTGTATGAGACAAGACTGTGTCACAGGCCTTTGGGGAGATATTCAGAATGGCTTCAGAACCAGAGCAAGTCAAAGAGAAGCACCCAGGGTTAAAACCATCTCACCAAAGCCTCAATGCTCAAGGTGTCATTGAAACTTTGGGAGAATTTTCCTGAAGTGAAAAGAATATTCAGAACACCTCAGAATAGGCGTGCTAATTCAGAACCAAGGATCATATGGTAATCATCAATAAGACTGCCGACTGAGGATCAGACCCCACACTATTCACAAGATCCAATATCAGCATTCCAGATCTAAACGCTTTGTGCATTTAATCCAACACTTTTCCCATGATTCCAAAAACAGATTCAGCAAATCTGAGGCTTTAGAAATGTCAGCACAGAAATGTCAATCTCATATGATAGGTAATTCTTAATTCACCTGCATATTTAAAAGAATAGGACTTTTCCCCAAAGCAAACAATGCATTTAATAGCTATTTAGAGAAATATTTAAAATCTAAAGCACAGCTCCATGTATCTGTAAAAGTGGAAAACATTCTATGGTGAAGTAGTGTAATTAATAAAGTGACAGCACAACAGAACACTTTGTTAACTCAGCTTGAACAATGAAACTGGTAGACCAAAATGGATCAACCTATTGGAGGTAAACATCCACCTACTGTATGCCAGGGTTGTTACATTTCTTTAAGGTTTTACCCCAGAGGCCTATTGCATTTCTTCAGAAAGCTCGCAGCAGGTGAAAAATGAGGGAGTCTTGTGCTGCCATTGGCTTTCCTTTCACTACTGTTTTATTGCTGAACATTTCACATTTAATTGGGAGTGTTTGATTTAAAAAGGATTGCTGTGTGGGGTTTGCAATGCGTTGGCTATTATGAACACATATAGGCAGGGCCTAAAATTAACACCCGCCAAGTGCCAAATGCTAGTAAAAATCGGTGTTGGCGAAACATGGTCAATGTTTCATGGTCAGTGTATGAAACATGGGTCAATCGCCAGTTGCAAGGTAACATTTTTATGAATTCTATCAATGCAATATTGTGAGAATATGAACATGAACAAACATGAACAACGCTTGGGACAGTTAACGGACCAGTGCTGCATCGCCACCAAAGTTTGAGCCCCTGCCAATTTAAGTATTCAAGCGCAAGCGGACGACAACTCATTCGCCATTCGCATGCTGTGTGGGAAGTTTTCTGTGAGCAAAACATCATAGCCCGTGCCCAGAAATCACATTTCAGACAGCGTGCGATTACTGCAATGAGGCATGAGCTCTCTTTCACGTCTTCTTGCACTTGAAGAGACATATTTAAACAAAATTATGTCAGAATGCCCATCTTGGCAAGTATACCCGTAAACATGGTCGGTTATGTCTTAAGTGACCGTAAACAGTTGAGAAAGAAAACACGTGTGTATCAATTTATTGGATTCATGCTAGGGATGTTTAATTCGATTAAGGGATCGATTAATTGTCGATAATACATTTAATCGATAAAACGTATCGATCATCGATTAAGCAGTGCGTGCTGCTCAACATGTAAGCGAGCGCGCTGGAGTTATGTCTGGGACTATTTTACACCTTAATCATGACTATAAGTTTGCGTGTGCATTCGCAGCCTTTTGTTTTGTGCAAATGTAAGTTGTAATAGTTTATTTTGTGTACGCCTATCTATATCTGATTTATCTCATATTGGATGCATTTGGTTAAGAATTGACGCTAAAACTAATAATGACTATTGGGACTGTCATATTACATAACATTATAGAGAGAACAATATTGTGATAAAACATTGTGAATTATTTGGGTTTAGTTGCCGTGTCGCGTTGTTCCAGGAAGAGCGCGTCCACAACATGAGTCATTCTGAATGGCATGTAACTTAGTTCAAGTTCACTTGTGCATTCACGTCATTTTGTGCAGATATAATTTGTAATATTATGTTTATTTTGTATCTGATTCATCTCATATAGGACGCGTTTCTTTGAGTTAAATAACGCGCTAGCAAAGTGCTAAACGGTTATTCATTCAGCGTGCGCCGCTCAAGCAGCAATGCACGACTAATAATAACGATGATTAATTTGGGACTGTCATATTACATAATATGAGAACACTATTTTATTAAATCGTTGTGAATTCATTGGGTTTAGTTGCCGTTTTCAGTGCGTTGTTCCAGAAAGAGCACGTCCACAACAGTCACACATTCTGACAAGCACGCATCAGGCGGCGTTGGTGACACGTTGTATTAGTTGTTATATTTGATTATTAAATAATTAATTTAATTTCATTATCAATCACATTGAAATATTTTACAATCCTACTAGCCCTTTATTTAGATTATAAACCATTCTCATTAATTTGGTGAGGGACATCACGTTTTGAACAGCACTTGCAGACCCTGTCATGCTGTTGGCCATGTGCCACTGCAGCAGACGCATATTGCAGTATTAAGGCTAATGATTAATTGATTAATTGATCGTTAATTTAAACGACGACCGATCATGGGAATTTTTGAAAATTGACATCCCTAATCCATGCATTAGCTCTTAAAGTGACAGTAGCCTAATATTCCTGCAGCTGTCTGTGTTTTTAATGTTAATCAAACAACAAAAGACAAAGCAAAATCACGCACTGCTCTTGACTGAATAACTTTTGTTATGTTTCATGGTTGGTAAAACAATATTTATGGCCGGTAAATTTTCTTAGTAGCCACTGACAGGTGTGGCAAAAAGTTTTAGGCCCTGCATATAGGGATCTGGTATAAAAAAAAAATTCAACTAAAGGGCTATATTCTTTCTTCTTCAAAAGCATACTCTCTATTCACTCTAAAACATAGACTGAAGGTCAACAGAAGGACAAGAAACTAAAACTAAAGAGAAACATGAGTATATTAATCAAAACCTTTATCGAAAACCAGTAGACATTCTGGCACTAACACCCTAGTGAAATACAGTAGCTGGACACATACCTGCGGAAGTCCAGCAAGGTTCTAGCAGACTCTGGAACATTCTGGTCCATCCAGGACAAGAAGTGGAACTGAGTGACTGTGCGGGTCTCATTAGTCTGGACGTTCTTTAGGTAGAAACTGCGCACCAGGAAATCATCACACCAGATATGCTCAGAGACCAGGTTTACCTTCAAGAACACAAGGAGAATGTGATATTACACTAGGAAAAGCCTTAAGCATTTTTAAAGAGTAAACGTAAATTAGTCAAAATATAAGGACTTCTAATATACGTTTTAAGCTGTCAAGTTTCAAAATCTAAATTAAGGTATTAAAACCTGAAATAGTATATAATAATAATAATAACAATATATTTCCTCAGAAACTTTACCTCATATATGTGGTAGAGGTCCGACCCTTCATCAGGCCAATACTGATGACACTGTTTGATGCCGTTTTCAGCAAGAGGTGTCAGCATGACAATCACCACACAGCCACTCTCCCAAACCATCTACACAACATAGCAGAAAGTAGAAGAGCAACATTACAATGTAGACAGAGACGGACAACCAATGTCTTTCCTCAACAGTATGATCAGATTCAGAGAGTTTTCAGCAGAGCTCAACTTTAAACATAATTGGTTCTTAATAACTCAACCCCACCGTACTGTAATTGAGGGTTAGTTTTAGTCCTTCCGCCAACCTCTCTTCCCTTTATCTCCCAATCTCCCCCTTTTCCGTGTAACGGAACCTCCTCATCTTGCTCCATTTCCCCTAATCAACTTTACTGTAATCTTTCAATCACGGAAAGGCCCACTGCAGCTGATATAAGGTTAATGAGGAAACACTGACTTTTATGGGAGCAATAAAATAACACTGACCTGTTCATTAAATAATCAAACTCGTGTGCCACATGTCCCCCACAGAGTCATAAACAAGCAATGTAGGAGAACATTTTACCCCATGGAAAAAGTGGCTCAAAAAGGCCAATATAAGTTATCATTATGAATATATGTTCTCATTTTAATCTCACAAAACACTGGATATGAGATAAATTATATGATGAGAAAATTAAGGCAAACCAAGCAGCTTTCATTGAATGTAGTAATTTAATAGTATAATTTATTTCACACGTTTCATCCTGTTTAGAATTTTTGGTACATACTAAGTCGCCTACAGGAATAAAGAAATGTGTTTAGATGTATTTTCCCTGTACACTTAATGTCAAACTGATGTTATTCAGCATTATAAAAAAATATATGTGTAGTTTAAGTCATTCAGATTGATGAGCTCATATACAAAGACACAACCTTGATACTGTAATACAGAAATGTATTAGAAGGCATATGAGGGAGCATGTAATGTTCCCGACCAGGTGATTAAAATATTGTTGAGTTTAAGCATGCAGTGCAATATGCAGAAAAGTCCAACAAAACCAACAATCATGTTTCTGAATACCTCCTCAGCAGTGAACCAGAACTGAGCTTGTGGCAGAGTTTTGAACAGAAATTGCACAAAAATCGACAACTGAATACTGCGTGAATCAAATTTGACAAAGTAAAGTTGCTTCAAACTTTTAACAATTTATGCAAATGTAAAACACTTTTTTTACATTTTGGCCATGGTGGATGGACAGTACAAAATTACCAACAATCATTTAAAACTGTTGTAACCTGTGAACCTAAAGGGTCACTATTATGGATCATCAACTGCTTATTCCTTTTAGAGTTCAGTGGAAATGAAATGGCTACAGAAAGGTACTAAAATGACCTAAACGTCAATATGTAAAGTGTACAGTTTTGTTTAACTATATTTTTTAACATTAATCTCTTAATTAATTATTTTTTGTTTTGGCTGTATGCTCACAGATTTTTTAACGAATGACTTCAGAAACTTTGGAACAACATAGATACTTAGCACTAATTAACACTTTGTTCTTGAATTCGAGATAGAGAAAGTCATACAACCTCAAGCTATGCCTAAAGACAACTGTTTAAGGCTATAATGTATTGTATGGTATGATATATCTATCATTTGTTTTAATATTTGTATTAACTTGTGCCCTATCTTAAAGAAAACTTAAGACTCTGCAAAACCTTAAAAGCTTGTCTCCGTTTTGAATGAATCACCTTTGTCATTAATGAAAGAAACACTGAGACAATGACATTACAACATTACTTGACATGGATTAATTGCACTCAAGTTTAATTTAAATGGAACTTTTAATGTATTTTTGCATTTCAGATTGACCTGACTCTCTATAATTCATCCGTATGAAATTAAATCAATTTAATATTAATTTCAGCCAGTAATTGACAAAATGACAAATTTAAACAAACCAATAACATCAATTAGTGCAAACCAAGCACATCTGGTTGGTAAACAGCTTTGTGATTATAGAGGTCAGTGACATCAACACATTTACCAGTGTCATTATTTATAAGTAGATCAGGTTTTTAACACCATCTACTTACCTTAACCTTATAAAAGCACAAAGGAAATCAAAAAAGAAAACATTGTACAAAGCTTGCTGCAATATGCAGATTATTTGGATCAGTTGGAAAATGATACACAAAAAGCATCTAGGTGTTTCTCCAATCATCGTGAGCCAATAATTTGATTCTCATATACAAAATAAAAACCAATAAAATTCAACTTGTTATAATCACAACGATTATCCAGAGTGACATTCTTGTTCAAAGCATGTGCGTGGAGAAAAAAATCTCCCAATTCTCACATACACACTGTGCAGTTCTTACCATGAGGAAATCCCAAACATCTAAACCTTTTGACCCCCTTTCTTGAGGTAACTGGTGATGTTTTAAAAGATAGCTTTTTGTGGAGAGGTAGGAAAGTGTTCTTTCAAACCTATCATTGTAAAAAGGCCCAGTTTTGCCTTTTATAGAGAGTTCCGATTTGATGCACAGATGCTTTCACATTATTATAATGAGTTCTTTGCATTTACAGATAGAATATTAATCCGATAAGTACCGCATAGCAATAGCAAATAGAAAAAGGTAATCCATACTAATCGGTGTTCCCCTGAACAAGTCTAAAACGAACACTGAATAGTGATGAATAGTGTTTTTTTTAAATCATGAAACATTAAACCTAAAAGAGTAGACCACGCAATTTTGCACTTGTTTTTATCTACCATGATGGAATAGACGTGGACAAGACTGAGTATCTTACCTGCCAGAAAGTCTGCCACAGTGGAGGGAGAGGACCTTGAGAGCTGATATATGCTGTGGTTTCGGGGGTCATGGTCCATCATAAAGTGAAAAGACGAGTAATATATTCCATGAATATCATGAAATGCTTGTTTCAAATAACATTGAAAAATTATAACCCAGCAGCTGTTGACATACATTTAAAGGACATCTATTCCACAGACATAATTGAAATGTGCATGTTTGGACGGATGGAAGTTTGCTATGGTGCTCCTACCTCTGACACGAATACTCTAGGTAAACTGCCACTTTATTTATCTACTTATTTTGCTTTCTGAACATTCTTGTGCGGTCCCCCTCCGATCTTTTGGGAAGGGGTAAACAACTTCCTGCAATAAAACAGAATTTCCACAAATTCTGTGTTTGGAGTTAAAAAGCTTGAGAGAGAAAAAAAGATAAGGAAAAGCAAATCAAATAAAGAGAAGGCACAGAGGCCTGTCTCTAATGAGAGCAGAGTCGTCTCTCTCACGACCCCTTTCTCGTTCTCATTTTTATCTACTCCACATCCCCTCTCTCTTCCATTTCTATATCATTCTATCATCTCCAGTCACCTCTTGTTCCTCTCTCTCCCCTGTCTGTCCTCTCTGAGCATGTGCATTCTTTAATACCTCTAATTAAAGCCGGCTCTGGGAGTAAAGCAAGGCATCTCTCTAATCAAACGCATTTATTGATGAGAAGCTCAGTGGCTGGAGGAGGGTGTCTACGTGTAATTGTGTGCCTGTCTAAGTGAAAGCTGTCCCAATGGAAAAAAGGCTAATGATGGAGAAAAAAAAACTTGATATGGATATGGACTATGACATTGATAATGCACTAGACACTAGTTAAATAATGACAGTCAAGATCTTCTCCAGCACTTCAGCTAATCAGCAGCAAAACTATAAGCAAAAGTAGATTTCAAACTGCAGCAAAGGGACAATCCACCTCTTTTAACTTAATCAATCTAATAAGTTTGCAAACTGTCAAATTATGCCAGTGTTTCTCAACCTTTTTCCCATCAAGAAACTATCAAGACCCAAGTTCCTCTTCCCTGACACAAACCAGAATGTGTTCACTTTTAAAAGTGGTAACTGTAAGGAGCTATTTCTACCCCTATATTTCTATATATATTTCTATCGCTATATCTATCCCTTAAATTTTGTTTTGATGGTAAAACCTTATGTATTTAGATTGATCCAGCGAAGATTTTTGAAGACAACATTTTTTACTTGCATAAAACCCAAACCATTTAGAGGCTATAACATGAAGCACATTAACATTTAAATGTAATAATTTTTAATATTATCGTATTATACTGAATTTCATTCAGCATTATCATTAATATTACTAAATCAATAAAAAAAAAAAACAAAGAACATTGAAAACTGATCAATACAAACTCACCAACTAGCACAAATATTCTGGGGTACAAGTAAACCTGATTGGCAATTACTGATTTATGCAGTACAGGAGAATGGCCAGAATGGGGCATGCTATTGATCAATTCTTATTAAATAACCCATGTCTAACAAGCTGTGATGACCATAATTCCCAATTTGTCTGAAGTATAGCATCCGATCTTACACTAGTACACACATACCACTATCTGTCATCAAAGAACATCAACGGAAACCACCATTTATCAGGTCTAAAAGAAAAATGAAGCAAAAAAAATAAAAAAAAATAAAATAGCTATACGTATATTCACTGACTGCAACACATCCTGTCCACACTCATATTTAAGAAAGATATTATTTTCTGGATGCATTACAGGAAAACATCCTCCTGACCTGAAAGACCTGATCTTTAAAAAATGAAGGGAAAGCTGTCATCAGGTTGGAATGTGCCCATTTTGAGCTGCAACAAAAGCGTGATTGCTGTGAGGAGGCAAGATATGCAGTCTTGTTAGGGGTGTCAGACCTGAGCTTATTAAATGAAAAAACGGTTAGAGAATGGACGAAACTGTAAAACACACAAGATCCAAATACTTCCAAAGTTGCTGCTGCTCTTTCATGTGTATGTGTGTGACCTTGAAGCTTCAAGCTTAGATCATTTAAAAAGAATAGTAATGCTTATTAACATGGCCATTTTCATGTTCGAAATGCTCTTATTTGATGAGAATTTCTCCCCGCCGCTCAAATGCAACAGCAGTCTGTGTGAGGGAGTGTGTGCTTCATAGCCCGTATTCTTGTCTTTGTGAGTGCGTTTGGGAGTATGTATGTCTTTAAAGCACAAAAGCCGATCACAAAGCCTTTCAAAACTTTTGCTAAAGTAATTGCATGGTTCAGTACTTCTGCACTAATTTCTCTATAGCTTCACAAAAAGATCAAACACCACTGCATGAGAGAGAGACAGATTCAAACCCCATGGTTACAGTGAATGACACGCACACCTATTAGCATGGCAGAAAATGGAAATAATTGCTTTGCCCAACCTTAATTGTTGGCAAGAGCAATTTAAGGGTAGAACAATTATATATACACAAGCTGGCTAATGCCGGCAGTCTATATGAAACTGATTTTTGACTACCGCTCTCTAAAAAGGGTGTTATTATAGTCGATTTGTCATAGCACACTCAGAGATATGATCCCACTCTTAAAGTCTAATTTAAAAGACCTGAGACTTTTATCAGTTTATCAGTAAGTTCAGCATCTTGTGATGCTCTATACAGGAAAAATATCAGCTGAAGTAGAAGATTTGAGCATAAGATGTCAAAAGTGTTTGCAGAATTCATTTCATTAATATTTGTATAGCAAAAGTCAAGAGTCAAGATTGATGGAATAAAACAAAGAATGTAATATTTAATTCCTGCTTTAATTTACTCAATATTACTAAAAATGACTAAATGTTTGCCATTTATGTGAAAAATGCGATAATATCATCCAAAAAGCTTTATCTGTACGTTTTCCGTGAGTATATTTGAAAGAGAGAGAGAAATGGAGTGCCAGAGCATAACTCAAACCCAAATATCATCAAAACCGGAGGAGAGGGTGTTGGTGTGAGGAGGTTGTGAACAAATATCACAAATGATTTACTTTGAGGCCTTTTTATTTCTTGCAGCTAATGAGAAAGAAGCTACAAACATTGACAGACATAATTATCACAGTTTTTGAAACGCACATTGCCAAATCCCTGCTGCGCTTTAATTACCGCGCCTCCATGCATTTGTCTCCGCACCAGCGGATCAGTGCACCCAACCCCGACTGCAGTGTGAAACCCTCGGGGAGGGAGGGCTGACTTGCTTGTGCCTTTTGTTTCTTCTTTTGACGAGTTGGAGTCCAAAAATAACAGCATGTAAAAATGACTCAGTTTGACTTTCTCAGTGTGATGTTGCTGCACACGTATTATACTGATTAACATTATGTGTATGTACTGATTAAGGGGCCAAAACGAAAATGTGTGTGTCTTTATTATTAATAAATTATTCTTGCAATGAAATCAGAGTGTTTGGATTTATAGCATTCATGTGGTCTGTGTATTATATTATGCACACAAAAAAAGCTCACATTGATAGACAATATTACTTCCTTTTGACTCATAATTTCTGTCATAGTGAAATGGTTATTTTTGTTCTAGAAATAAATGACTGACTATTTGAACCTACTAGAGTAGTGAGTATTTTTTTCTTTGTGTTTTCTCAGTCTCTCTGCGCCTGTGCATATTTAAGTCTGAGAATGGTCACAGTTGATTGACAGAGGCGAGACGAGGAGGAGAAAGGGGGAAAATATCTATGAGCAAATAAATAAAAAATAACAGTAACCCTAAAAGGACAGTTGAAACGGACCTGGCATAGTCCAAGCAATTGACACAAATGGACATTAATACGGTGTTGCTAAAAGAGCCTGTGCTTCAGTCACATGAACTATCTGTAAAACGTTTTTTACTTCCAATAATGGAGATGATGTGTATAATATGTAGAAAAAAAAAAAGAAATACAAAAAAAAAGAGCTAAAATGGCTACTTACAATGGGACTCGCGTTGATGTAATCAGATCTGGATAGGTTATTCTCCCGCTTCAGGATGACTCTGGAGTGATCATCTACAGTATTCAGGACGACAGACAGACAGGTGGTGATGTAACTACTAGAGCATCAACATCTTTATAACATATAACACATTCGTATTAACGAGGTGCTTATTTCTTCAGTAAAGAATGCACTTGTTTCTATAAGCAAAAAAAAAAAAAAGAGTATGATTAAAAGAGGCCATTGACTTTCTTAATTGATCAAAACAGAACGCAATAGCCTGTGACAGAGCACAAGAAAACAAATATACATTCACTCGAGGCTGATACAATTTGCGAAGCACTCACACACAAGGACGCCATGTGGGCGGTTGCGCTGGACATTCTGTTCCTCCTGACCCACTGCACATGCTGCTGGCTCAGCCTGGTAACTACAGAGAGCCTCCCACTCCTTATCCAAACGATCCTTCTTCTGCAGGTGATCCTCCATATACGACTGCACAAGACACACAGGAGAAAGTCAGACATAAGTTGCTCACAGGGTACTAATGATTATATGGTAAATATTTCCTGCATAACTCAATAAAAAAAACAATAAGCATACCAGCTCAGACAATATAAACACATGACGCTTGTATAAATCTGAGGATTTCGGTTCAATTCAGGGTTACATTTGTTGTTTATACAACGCAAACAAGAACATGAACCATATTTCTTGTGCTTATGCGTTTCATGTCCCATTTGCCTTCCCGTGTAAGCGTTTTCAAATTAAGTCTCCTTCCCTCCCCTAAATCCGGCGAGTAAAAAATCTCCATAGCAAGTTTTCATTCGTCTGTTATAATCCAGCTTTACCTCCAAGGCCAACCTATTGCTTTCTGTGCTTTCTTTCTTCCCAACAATACAATCACTCACCTATCCACCTTCAGACAGGCAAGAGCTCAAAACCGCTCAGCACGGGAATCGTAGACAGTAATCCTAAACATGCACCACAAAGGAGGAGAGAGAGAGAGAGGTACAGAAAGGGGGGTTGCAGGGAGGGGGCTTGTCCTGACAATCACACATGCAATTAAGACTCCTGAAAGGCCTGGGCACGCCAGTGCCTCTTCAGCCTGCTTCAATCACTCCTTTTCACTGCTTGCACAAATGCTGATAAGATTGTCTGTGCTTAAGCCGCCTTCCCAAGAAGCCCAAATTGAATTCAACTGAGACAAAGGGGAGTGGAGAGAGAGAGAGAGAGAGAGAGAGAGAGACAGAGAGAGAGAGAGAGAGAGAGAGAGAGAGAGAGAGAGAGAGAGAGAGAGAGAGAGAGAGAGAGAGAGAGAGAGAGAGAGAGAGCTCACAGGACTGTGTGGCTGGCCAGAGTGTAAGAGCGTAAGTGTTGTTTGGCGGTTGGTGTCTTGTTTTTTGGCTGCTTATTTCTGGCCTCCCATTGTTAACCAACAAGAAGGGGTTTACCTTGTGCATGTGAATGTGTGTTTATGAGTTTATTGTGTGAAAACAAATTACACACTCATAACCTAATGTCAAGAATCCTCTTGGCCCTGTACACAGACAGCAATCCATAATTTCACAGGGCTCCGACACAAACGGAAATGTTTCCGCATGCCAAAAGTGGCATTTAAAATATATTTTTAAATGTACTTCATATACCTTCAATGCCTTTATGTATACCAATTTCATGGCTATATAAACATTCTAATAGATTTTATTTCTTGTTTGAATAGCATATTGCACTCTGAACATTGGGCTTGTGTATGTGTGTGTGTGTGTGTGTGTGTGTGTGTGTGTGTGTGTGTGTATGTGTGTGTGTGTGTGTGTGTGTGAGAGAGACCTTGTTTTAAGAGATGATGAACCATGTGACAAGTCGCTTAATAGAAGACATTATGGTTCATATGGAATTCATGATTTAGTGAAGGAGAAAAGACTTTGATTAAATGCCACTGTAATAAGATTAACTCAAAGAGAAGAAAAATGTGTCCGGTGCCCAAGAAAGTCTAGGTGTCACAAGGCTTTCCTTTTAGTCTAAGGACATAAATTTATTATTATATATAACGGTATAAGTCTAATTTATTCCTTTGATGGCAAAGCTGAATTTTCTGCATCTATTACTCCAGTCACATGATCTTTCAGAAATCATTCTAATATGCTTTTGTGCTCAAGAAACATTTTTGAGTTGTGCCTCAATATGTTTGTGATAGGATTCTTTGATTAATAAAAGATAAAAAACATAGCATTTATTTCATATATTATAAAAAAATCTACATTATAAAACTCTTTACTGTCACTTTTGATCAATTTAAGGGGTCATGAACATTATTTTTTATTTTATCATGTTCTCTGAAGTCCACTTAATGTTAATGTTATCAAGATTTTTACATAAAAAAACATCCTAATTTAAGCTATTTTCTATCCTGTTTTGACCCTCTTTCAATCACTCTGTTTTGATAGGCGTGTCACATTCAATACTGGAAAGTAAATGCCAACTGTTATGATTGGGTCATATTTTTTCATATTCAAATAATGTTCAACATACCCTCCGTTAAAAATGTGGAATAATTTTTAAAACTTTTTGCCAAACAGTGTGAAATATTTATGCGTATTACATATGCTTTAAGTCCTGGTTGTTTGTGGCAAATACATTTTAAGTAATTGGAGTTACCACAGTTATAATTGACGAAGGATGACTTACAGTGTTTTGTGTAAACGGAATTATGAACCGTTGTTTGTCACACTGTCGTTCTTATCATTCATCTTTTTTGATAAAGTAAAAACCGTATTCATTGTAATTTGCAGTGTTGTGTAGTGATGGGAAGTTCGGATCACTTTACTGACTCTCATGTTCAATCTCGTTCATCAAAATGAACAAATCTTTTTTCGAGTCATTTCGATCATTTAAGGGGTTTAAATGTCATACTTTTAACAGGCAAATTCCCCGAACACATCCACCGACGCAATCTTTATCATATTCTGAATTAAGAAATCATTATAATGCAGTCAAAAATAATTTACAGGGAACATAAATAATTACTTTACCTTTCAAGTTGTTCGATCATTTGTCGTGTGACAGACGCAATGAATGGATTGTTCATGAACGACTCATCACTAGTGTCGTGTTTTAAATAAAATGAAACGTGGTGTCTTACTGTCTTACTGATGAAAAAACAGATGTCGCTCACTGAAGCTTTTATTCAGGATTACAGCTGATTTTGCAGATCAAAACAAAAACAAAAGCAGTGTTTTCGATGTACTTTCTTCTGTATCCGATAATCCAACGCATTAACCCTATAAATGCCGAAGCAATGGAAAGACCAGCAAATCACAAGTATTCGGTTTGACTGCGGCGCTACAGTATAAATACTCAGCACATATCAAGCGATCTGTATCAGACAAAGCAATAGTGACACATGGTAAAAACACTCACGCTTGTGTGTTGCGACATTACTGTAGGATCCAATGTAGTTGGCACTGTATCATCTTTTATTTTCAGTCTCTCTGAAAAGCCGGTGTCGAACTATGTTCGAGAACAAACTCTTACTGTCTTACTGACGTGATCTGACTGGAACTTCGCTAAAATAAAGTTCGTCCACACTTTCTTAATGTTAGGAACACAAGGATCACAAATTTACATCCTAAATTTACAATTTAGGATGTATATACTGTGTTTTTCCACAACTTGGCACTTCAAAACATCTTGTAATCCTCAGAGGCATCACTATCCTTTTGTTGCTGAAGTAATCCTGTGTTTGCCTGTCTCGTATTTACTACTACATGACATACGTGAATCGGTGGGCGGGGCTAAAGAGGCAATGATGTAGAAGTAGATATTGATTTTATTTAGCAGATGCAGTCTTTCGTCACACTATTACGTCATAATGTGACAAAATCCAAAAGGAGTTGTTTTCTGAGCTTGGTTTCAATAAAAGCTGTTTCTGGACAAACCAGGACGTTTTTAACTTATTATAGGATATTTCTTTTGTAGAAGGACCTCTTATACGTCAAAAGATCAAGGAAAATTTTATTTCTCAATTCATGACCCCTTTAATGTATCCTTTAATGTATTCATTCAACCAATTTTAAATGTTACTGACCACAAACTTTTAAACAGTACGGTAAATACATGGAAATAATAAAATAAATAATTAAAAATCCCCCACACAATAAACATTCTAAGTCATGATCTCTATTTGCATCTAAAAGCAAAGAACATTTCCACAAAACCACTGCCAAATTACCAGCATAAACCATGACAGGCAACTGCACTCAAAATTGTCTCATCCTTCAAGCAACATATCACAAGAGAAACAAATTACCCAGCAATCAGTTTACTTCTCCAGTTTTGCCTGAGTGCCATGAGCGGATGAACGGCAACTGTTTGTGGCCACATATGGCTGTTATGAGGACAATTTGCTCTTCTCTAACACACTGTATATCTGACCTTCTAGACAAAAAGTTTAGATTTTTTTCCCCTTAGTTTTTCTTATGTTACAGATGGTTGATGGGGCATCTGCACTATGTGTGTGTGTTTCTGTGACCATATGTAACAGTAACTCTCTCTATTTGCCTTCTCTCTCTACCACCTCTCTATTAGCAAGATGATGCATGATTTAATCAGAGACAGAGGGATTTGGCAACTAGCCAACCATTTAATCACTGAGATACTTCTCACTGACAGACAGCAGACCATTTTCTCTCCTTTCACACAGAAAAAACAGTCCATCTCTTCTGCAGGTTATTACTAGCTTTCAAATGCACACACACACACACACACACACACACAAACACACACACACACACACACACACACACACACACACACACACACACACACACACACACACACACACACACACACACACACACACACACACACACACACACACTCAATTTTGTTGCTCTTCCTCCCAAAAAAACTGACAAAACCTGTGTATCTCTCCCCCATCATCTTTCATGTTTCACGTATGAATAATAAAAACACAGTGCAGAGCAACAGCAGTGAACTGTGGCGCTGTCCAAGGTCCTGAATTAGTTCAGACTCTTAAACCAATGATGTGTCATAATATATGATTTGAGCCTCACATTGTATGCATACAAAAACATGTGCCCATTCTATGTACAGAAACAACATCTGTAATAATGTATTTAAATGTATTAATATCTTTTCATGTGATGAAAACTATGTAAAAACCGTGTAAGACAAAAAGCAGTTTTATAGATCAAATAGACCTTATCGTACAGCATGCTAGTAAATGGAAACCAAATACACAACATATATTAAAGACAACAACAACAAAAAAAAACCAAAGCAGTAGGATTGTCAGTCAAAATATGATGGCAGAACACGGGGGCCATTATGATGCTGAGCAGTGCCATATGAAGCTGGGCTGTTGAGAATGCATTCTCTTGTTTTGGTCTTACCTGAGGAGGGATGACAAAGATGCCTTATAGCAACCTGACATACTGAGAGATTACGCTATCAGAATAGTTATTATTTCATAACCCGTCTTTGATTGCACCCATTGAGAGATGGATAGTGTACAAGCGGTAACCTCTGATACACTGCAATAGCTGGTATTGCAGTCAGAGTGTGATTTTGAGATTTTCTGTAGCACATTAACCAATATGGATTTTTTTTTCATGGATGATGACGATATCTTAGAGAGCAGGGTGGCTGATGGTCGATATAAAGCTGATATATAAACATACTATTTAATTAAATAAAGATAGTAAATAAAACCTGACAGTTAAATATGTATTTATTTTACATAATATTTATTAAATTGAAAACTATATACATTTGAAAATAAATTAATCTGAAAAAATTATTTGAACTTCGAACCTGTAAAATAAACTGATTTTAACTTTAAGTAGGAACTTCTTGATTCTGTTTGTTTTTTACAAATAAAGAAATATTTAACAAATATTACTAAAAAGGAAGTAATCACTAAATATAAACTTTTTATTAGCTATTTAAAGACTTTTTTCTTTGTTTTACATTTCTGTCTAATAATGCATTACTAATGAAGACTCAGGATGGGAGTTCCCGCGTGTCTGTGCTCAGACGTGGGTGTTCTCTGCACTGTCAGATTAAAAGTCATTGCGCTGTCAAAATAAAAGACACATTTCACTTAAATGCCAAAAAGAAAAATGTATTGACTGATGGCGAAAATTCAAAAATAAAAAATATCTGCGATATATCAGTAGACCACTGCATTTTTAAGCATTTTTCCACTGTTCAGAGTGCAATGTGTATTTATACACGATAATATTGGCAGTGTGACTGTGCATAAATAGTTTCTAAGGTTGTATTAAATAAAAAACTAACAATCGAATTGTCTCGAACACCTATAATTATCTTAAAAATTATGAAAGTAAACTGACACGCATTTTACTGTCCTTGCTGAGTGTCTATGAAGACGACATGGTCCAAGTTGCTTCAAACCAGCTAAAGAATCAATTAAATAATTACCACTGCACTTTGCAAACTTCTGAATGTTTGAACAATAGCTTTGTAGGTGTACAATTTAGCAAATGCATCTCTGCCAAAGAACGCATATGGTTTTATAAGCTGTTGAAAAAAAAAAACTTCATCTCAATAAGGGCCATCCATAACAGGAAAACACAATACGCTAAATCAATCAACTCAGTGGCTGTCTTTTGCTCCACTGTTGGATGTATGATAGATTCTCTGCTTGGTAATGAACACAACGCTACCAGGCACCTATCAGTCTTTTCTGTCGAAGCTGTGCTGAGATGAATAAAACAAAAGTTGGGACGAAATTAAAACAATCCATTGTGTCAGAAAAGCCAGAGACCATGAGGCACTGCAGTTCCTTTCAGAGCCAAAACAAACCCACAAGTATAAAATATGAGACTGATGTGAGACAAAGGTGAAGGAAAAACAAGGAAAGAAAGACCGAAGGAGAAGCACATGTTTGGTAGCCTGGTTCTACCAGACTCTCGTACATTTCATTTGTACATAGAGTCTGGCATCGCTCCATTGACAAACGTTAACTTCCTTGTAGGCGGCAACTCTATTGAAGTCTAAAACTATTGGATCTGCCCAGAGTCACTCTATCTGCCATAACCAATCGCTAACGTTTGGTCGTGACATATGTCTTTTCCCGAACCCCGTGGGAGGATGGTCATAAACACAAAACTAAGCAAAGATTGTTCTTGCTCCGGCTTTAACTTCTTGATATTCGGCAGCGTTGCCACAACGGACCGAATGGCTTCACTCGCATCCTTCTTATTTTGAAATACAACTCAAAATCACGCACGAGTCGACATCAACGTCATCGTTCTCAGCCACTCCCTCTGTTCGCTGATTGGTCCTACAAAAAATTGATTTCTGGAAACCAAAGTCTACAGCACAATCCCAGACGTAGTACTGAAGCAAAATGAAATTGAGCGGAAGTGCGTAGGAGGGCGGAGCCAGGCTACATGTTTGGAGTGTATTTATGCTCATCCTGACTAAGACTGCAATGACACAGGCTCTGTACGAAGAGTGTGAAGAGTATAAGTTATTATGTTTAATAGTCTATTGCTTAAATGACTGTGTCCCGTTTTCAAGTGCATATATTAAACTGTTTACCAGTATCATGTGTCCAGTGGAGATGTCCATGTTGGTTTGGGTGGGCTCTTCACTCCAGGAGGATGTGCTGCTGCGGGCGGAGGGACTCTGCATCGGTCCGTCACTGAACTGTGAGGACACGCTGTTAATGCGTGACGTGTGTGATGGGTGGAACACTTCTGATCGCTCTCCACGCTCTGATGTCTGCACCGCCATGCGCTGGCGACAGAGATCCTATCGAGAAAGTGGACAAAAATTTGTCTTATCTGTGAAGACATTATCTGGAGCAACTCATAAAGCTCTTCTAAAGATTAAAATGAACAATCACACAAAGTACAGCATCAAAGCACTGGTTATTATGCTTTGAATGTTATAATGGTTTTATATATATATAGGAAAATCATTCAAAAACACACTGATACTGCATCAGGACTCTGGATCAAATTTAATTTATCTCCACTTTGCATCTCAGAGTGGGTTCAAGATACAGCCAGCAATATATTACGTCACTGTCTGCTCTACAAGATGAAATCTATCAGCTGCATAAACTCACCAATGGAGCAAATAATTACTATTTGCTAGCAGCCATATTTAAACATAAGGCTCACGTATAAGGTTTATTTTTCTAAAATAATACATTTACATATACCATAAAACCATAATCATGCATACGATTTGATTACAATATGACAGTTTGTGACAAGTCATACCTTGTATACATATAGTTGGAGTAGTGTTGGTAAATTGTTCATAAAATGCCATCAAAAGCAACAAATTAGTCTATTTACAAAACCAGTAAAATCCAGCTTGCTCTCTCTGTCTCAGGATATAGCTACTGTATTTTGTCAAACAACATACACAGGTCTTCCCTTTCTCCTTAACAGCTACATATCAGTCACTCATTCTGGAATTATAACACTAAGCTATTATCAACCATTTATCACTTCATTGAAATCAAACAAAGAAACAGATTTTCAAACCAACTTCTAAAGGATCAGTGACTCTACGAGGATATCAGATGAATGATTCAATGTAAAAGCTCTCTCACAGATGTGTCATTATTTCCCTTCTAACCTGGCTCAACATATAATTGCTGCAAGCAATTATTTTTGGAACAGCGTGCAGAAAATGTCTGTACTACCTGACAGATTTCACTGAAATAGGAGAGAAATAATGTCTGTTAATAAAAAAAATGAATTTAATTGTGGGATGCTATTGTTTAGTAAATCAGAAGACTTTTGAGCTCTCTGTCTATCAGTCATTTTAAGAATTTGTCTAGGTGAAATCAGGATTGATCTTCAGGGCGTAGGGATTTTAAAATGAGAAGGGCTAAGTCAGTGACGGAAGTTATTGAAATGACTAACATAGCGTTCAACACCGTTAAAAAAACTATTTTGACTACAAGCACCTTACAATGTTAAAAACAATTTACAAGAAAGCTTTCAGGCATTTTTCAGGCAATTACCATATAGGTTTTTTATAAAACAACAGCATTTTGTAACATTTTAAAGCAATTTTAAAAGCATTCAAAAGCTCTAATTTTATTGAGTGAAAAACATTCTGCTCCTTGTGCCTGATTGTGATTATTTCTACTCTAAACCGGCACAGACAATTACTTTCTGAAGCAGTTGCAACAGTATGACCCCATCAAATGTCCAACAGTTAAAAAAGCACCCAGATACATGTAAAAAAGAAAGACAGGAGAATGAGGCTGACAGGAGGGTCAGTGAGGGAGTGTGGGGGTTGGAGGGCGAAGTTTAGTGCGCCTCACTAATGGAGCTCCCCAGTGAGAGAAACCAGGAGGGAAGGTGGTGGGGGCTAAACAGAGGCCACAGAGCTCTAAAATGAGCCACAGACTAGAGGATGGAGTTCACCCTTAACATTAATATCTGATCTGATCATGTCTACCATGAGTCAATCTGACTCAAAATAAAAAACTGAAAAAACATGTGCAAACTGTTAAAACAGTGCCCACTTCCTGATAAATCGTGTTCATTGACAGCACAAATCAAAGCATACATTTGCTTCTCTTAATCAGTCAACCAAGCAAAATTAATTACATTTGCATATAATAATTTAGCAACCATATTTATCTAAAGTGATTTACAAAGAGCAAAAGAATATAGAAGAATATAACTACAAAAACAATTAGTAGAAGACCCCCCCCCACACCAAAAAATAAATAAATCCGGCGAGAGAGAAGTGCAAGAACGTTTTCAAGTGCATTAACGATGAGTCGAGTACCCATTGAGGAAATGTTTCCTGAAGGTAGCAGGAGACTCCTATGTTCGGGGAGGGTTAGGATGATCATTCCCCCATCAAGGTACAGTTAAAGCAAGCAACTATATGACTTGACTGTGTAAATATATATACTAATGAATGAATGAATGAATGTATGTTCTTAAGTACCTTCCTTTAACATGATCATTTATGCATTTGGTAGATGCTTTTATCCAAATTGACTTACAGTATACATCATCAGTTTGTGTTTCATTGGTCTTGAACCCATGACTTTAATGTTGCTCTAGTCTACCAGTCAGCACCTAGTCTTATAACTCAATCAAAAAAATTTATTTGATCCTTTAATGTCTAATTCTTAAAAAAAAAACACTTTACTTAAAGTAAAAAACAAAACATGCTGTAAATGTAAGTAACAATAACCTTTTAATGTCGACAAAAGAAAATGAACAAAATGTAAATCCTTTATAAAGAGTGCATGACTTACTTTAATGAAAAATTCCAGATATTTTACAAGTATGGTTAGAATTTGAGGGATATAAAGAGGATCATGAACTCTATTTAAAGAACACTGAAAGCACTGAAAACTACAGTTGATCTTATAACACTTTGACCTTTTCAACATTTTGGCAATAATGGTATAGGCCTAGGCAAGATTCAGATGAACGTTTTAAGAACAAGAAACGTATTGAATAATAAGGTATAAACAGGGAGAACAAACAATTGTGAATATGCAAGTGTTTGATGAAGGAAAGTGTGTGTGAGTGTATGTGTGTGTGTGTGTGTGTGAGTAGGTGGGTGGCAGTGGTGATGGTGGTGTGTGTCTGCTTTGATCTGCTACAGAATCATTGCGGCAGAACTGATTCTAATTGCATGTTTCACTGTAAGAGTCCCTGTGCACAAGATTGCATTCAATCCAGCTACAGCAGTTGGGAAATCCCTTACAACTACACAGTACGAGCCGTGTCTACGCCTTTAATCTTATTCGCTTAAAAAAAAAAAACACTGGCAGATCTAAAGGGCTGAAAGTCCTCTCAATATACTACCATACGACAACATTACACACAAATTAAAATCAATACAAAGTAATTAAAAGCTGAAATGAAAACAAAGCAAAGGTGTCTCGGGACATAATGTGTGACTGCATCATAATAATATTGAGAAACACAGGTTATTTTGCCTCACTGATAGGGCCGACGTTTATGGAAGGGACTTCTCGACAAAGTGTGAGAGGTTTATTAAATATTGAAGGCGGGGGAGGAAGCCAAGCGCTTGCACCCTGCGATCCAGTCTCGTTGAGTACAGCTGAGCCCAACACAAAATCAATAAGCCTTCACCGCAAGCCCTCCCTCCAGGAGCCGTGAAAGAAAGGTCAGACAACAAACTCATTTCCCTGCTAAAAAGGGCTCTGCCTCAATTAGGATTCATATTAAACACTGCTGTCGTGCAAAAACATCTGCGCCTGCTCCAATGGGTCACAATTAAGGAAAAAAAGCTTTAAATGAACTCCATTGTCTTTTTGTTAATGCGCTACAATAATTTTGGAACAATTCAGAACCTTCATTACACCTGGTGATATGGACAGTGTTACTCTGGAAGGGTTGGTTTGCTGGATTGGATGTGGAAATAACCTTGGTTGAGGACAACTTGCTTAGTTTATCTTAAAAACAGGAATGCTTATTCATGTTAATATGTACCGATGAATGTCAGAGAAAACATGATTGGCTGAAATAATTGGCCTGCTCCTACCTGATAGGCTGCCGTGGCATCGTGGCCTGTGTCATTTCCCAAACCAGTTAGCTTCTCCTTCAGTTTATGGTGGGAGCGGTGGCGCAAGCAGTACAGAGTCCCTGACATCCCCAACACCATGACAATAAAAACCATGGAGACCACCACCAGAATCAAAAAGTTGCCTGGCTCCACTCGACTGTGTTTGACCAGGGGGATGTGGTTCAGTTTGCCCCTCTGAAATTAGAACAGACAAGAGAGAGAAACCCTGATAAACATCGTGGATTGAAATATTAAGCATTGCAACTGTTTTCAACAATAAAGATAAGAAATATTTCTTGAGCACCAAATCAGCATATTAGAATGATTTCTGAATGATCATGTGAGACTGAAGATTCAGCTTTGCCATCACAGGAATAAATGACATTTTTAAAAATATTCAAATAGAAAACTTAACTTTAAATTATAATGATATTTCACAATATTACTGTTTTTACTGATATCCTCAACTGGTCACAAGATAAGAGTGTCCAATTGGTTTTTTGATATGATACTTTAAATTAGGTGGAAAGACACTTGGGAAGTGAAGGCCTGCTCCACTCTTGCCTTGGCAAGTTAAAGCATACCACCACAGAGCAATTAGGGTCGGTCCTCGCTGTACCAGCTTGTTGCTAATTAGCCTCCAAGTCTTGGGTTTGGTCGGGATGGGGGAATTGGCTCAGACCTCCAAGTTAATAAAATGGATAGAGGGGCTAAGCTGAGGGGGAGTACCTAAAAGGTCCGAGCCCCGCTAACGTCCCACTGTAGAGGGGGTTGTCAGGATTGTTAGCCCCTCGGGGGGAGGGCTGACAGCCGGGGCTAAGCTGCTGGGGGATTGGCGGCGTATTGTTTCCAAATGCCTTGTGAGGCTGAATAGACTGAGGCCTTTAGAATGTGGTTCAGAGTTTTTTTTAATCTGCCTCTATTCACATTCAGTGCTATCATACCAACCGACTGATCACAAAACTATTAGCCATGTGAGCTGCCATCCCATGATTGATTTTTCTGATCAATATTTTAGAAACAATGACTATTTTCTGTTTCCTGAATACTGATAACCTACTTCATATTTGTTATTGATGTATTGTTTTTCTTAAAGCATTAAACATAATTTAGGACTACTACACCTTGTATAACAGGATGCAATTTCATGAAGCACAAAATATTTAAATCAAGCTCTAATTACATGCACTCCATTTAATTACATACTGAAATCCCCCATACACTGGCTACACATTGCTGAAAATATTAGCACCTAAATGTGCGGTTTAGTAGTTTCCAAGGATTAGTTTCTACTTTTTGTGATTGTGAGCTTTTGTTGGTGCAGAAATGGTTTGCTTTCCACCCATCAAACGTTGCATGGAGAGTGTGTAGAGAGGAGGGCGCATTCAGCTGGAATAGAAAACCCCCTCTCTACTTCCCTCCATCCCTCTATAGGCTTAGCGCTCTCAATCGAATTACATGAAAAGATCTCTAACATGAAAAGCTGACTCTGAAAAGAAAATTGTGCTTGGCTAAATAATGTCCGCAATTAATTATAACTAAATAGAATACATGCATTAGGCAGTTGAGCGAGGGACTGGAAAATGGATAAAAAAAAGGAGACGATATTAAAGAAAAAACAAAAATGTTGTCCTGAGGTAGTCTAGTTAAATGCAAGTTACAGTGTATATGAAATTTATGATGACTACCAAAATGAATCCTGTATATTTGTGCAGTATATATCAAATAAATATAAAAAATGTGTTTTAATCATATGTACAAAGTAGTTGCTTAGCAAAAAATGTTTATCATGGTCTAAATATATTATGTTGGTACATATACAATTAATCAATATGACTGAAAACAAAAAATAATAGAAAACAAAATCAACATAATATATTTAGACCATGATAAACATCTTTATAGTAGTTGCTTAAAAATGCAAAGCAGACTCAACATTATATGTTGTAATGTGGAAATCTCTTTTGAAGAAAAATCTGCTGATTATTTCAACTGAAATAATGTCAAATCTTCTCTTCCTGCAACACATCTGGTCTCATAATAGAAAACCCGCAAAGATACACTTTACGTAAAATCAGAGAAAAAAATAAAACGAGGAAAAAAGAGACAGAGGGAAAAAAGAAAGAAAGGGACAGAGAGACAGACTCCTTTATGCTTTTATGGTTTTGTTCTTCTGTAGGGAATAAAATTGGACTTGCAAATTTCTGATTCACAGAAGTCTACTGAAAAACAGACAGACAGGTTCAAATCAAGCTTTCTCCTAAAAAAGTACCTTCTCTGAACTAAAAATACAAGGAATTATTGACGTGGAAGTCTCTCTACATAAATTTGTTCCAGTGAAAATATGTTTTATTTAAATATATATAATAAAAAAATATATAATAAAAAAAGAATTACATTTTTTATTTTTCAATAAATGAGATATATGAGAAAAAACTGTTGGAGTTGAAAATGATATAGTGTATAATATTATATAGATAAACATAAATCAAATACACAAAAAAAGAAAAAGAAAAGCAAGACATTGCAAAAAAAAGAAGAAAAATGTTACTAGGTGAAACGTGTTCCTGAATTAATGGGTGTGTTTCCAGGGTCATCGGATATTGCTTTTCCACAGATTTAGCTAATCAATCTCTTGACTGAAACTTTTCCAAACTGAAAAAAAATTAAATCTTAATGTTTCTCTTTGTATTAAGCGATAAAATAACATAATTTGTAAAGCAGTGAATCAATGTCAATACAAAATAACACTTCAATCCAGGACTACTGTTCTAATAAATAATACATAAAAATTAGCACCTAACACAAAGACCACTATCCAGTGTACTGCCAGAAAAATTTCACCTACAGAAATTTTACCTTTTTAAGCAATCTATATATATATATATATATATATATATATATATATATATATATATATTGCTCTCAAAGATAAACAGAATGATTTGTATATGTGAGGATGGATAAAATGGAGATGGATTTGGGATGCTCTGGCTGATTTAAATCATTGAGAGAAAGGTTGGGTGGAGGTGACGGGTGAAAGGTTGAGACAAGGGCCGCTCAGATATCCTTTCACTTTTACACACAATAATCACTCAACCTTAAAATCATTCATCCACTCCAAATCCCAGCTCTATATCTTTAAAATATGTTGAAAATAAATCAATTTTAAAAAGAACATAAACATCATGCACACGATATTGGACAAATGAAAGCAGTTTTACAGTCATTGTTTTGAAATACAAGTTCTATTATCATTTTTTTTGTATTGACTCTTTAAAAAATACACCATAATTTGTATTAATTGAAAACAATATTTCTTTTTCACTATTTATAAGAAGATCATCTAAATTGCATTCCCATGTATGTGGAATCCTATTGGAAAAATAATCCTAAATTAATTTGGATATATCAGGGAATATATGTAATGCATTATGACTTTAAAAATATCTTACATTTCACTAACCATTTCACTTAAGTTACCTTTCCGTGTAAATGAGATATTAGACATTGCCAGTGTTTAAAAATATTTACATTAAACACATCAGACATTAAAGTTGAACATATAGAATATGCATATAATGAATCTATGATCACCGCAATTTGTCATTAAAGTAGGCTATAAAATATGATTGCCCTACATTTCGTTCTTTAGCACGTTTATGGAACATTTATTAAAAATATAATGATCAGAGATAGGCTAAATAAAATATATTAGTCCTTGTAAATAATCCCAAGTTATGAGAGAGGTTTTTCTTTTTCATTATTTATCAACCCATCTACCTAACGCATATTTCTTCTAAATATTTATTTTTTGGCTCCGAGTCATCTGCAACTTGCGAAGAGCCATGAAGACGAAACACACCGCTTTCAATGCGATCGATTTCCCACAAACGACCAGCTAAACAATGATTACTCCCTCTAAAAAAATGAACAGAATGTTGCTTCTGTTTGTACTCTGTACCATCTGCACAGCGCTTACCACCACTCTATACTGACTCACGACCCATATCAATTACATAACATCTGCAAACCATCTTGGCCATAAAATCGCACACTATGCACGCGCTTCTCTCAGCAGAAGCGTTTAAAATAAAAAGATGACATGTGCAATGCTGTTGCACCGCCATGTAGCAAATCTTGCAGGACGGTGTCACTCTCATTATCAGTCCAGATGCATCCGGATGCGCAATAAGTTTTAGGTGACGCTTAATGGCGCGTTCACAGACTCGTTACATTAATTTACCCGACCATTACGTGCATCAGACAAACAGACACGTGCAAGTCCAGATAGATAGTTACCTAGTTCCATTTTCTGACAGCGCGCGACGGATGCTTTTCAAGATCCTATTCCGCCTTTCTACATCAGATGTCCGGCGTGGCGACTGCAGCTTCCTTTCGCAATCCCGCTAGCTAAGAAAAGTTTTTCACCTCTGCGTCCACCTCAACAATAGACCGTCACTGTTCACAGTGTTTTTAAACAGAAGAGGAGAAAAAATAAATAAATAAATAAATAAAAGAGTTTTAAAGAGAAAGACGGGAGCGGGAGAAAAATGCGAGCCAAATCGCCCCACACATTTCCTAAAGACTTATAAGAAGCTGCAGTGAGTTGTTTTGTCCTTTGAATGATCATGTGCGCCTGAAAAGCCGGGGTTTTTTTTCACGGAGCCCCTCCTTATATTCAGCGAGACTAGAGTCGCTGTCTGTAGCACATGTCACATCCACTGGTTGCTATAGCGATGCCTCCACATGTTGCCCACAGCTCGAGGGGCGCTAATCAGCGCGCGCGGGGTAGAGAGGTACAGCTTGAATGGACGGAGAGCTTGTCAGTCATTTGTTCAACTATTCGGGATTTCTGTGCCTGCTGAATTCCTCGCGCTTGGATTTTCCCTAAGCTTTCTCCCACGTCTTTAACCCGTTATATCGCAATCAAAACTAACTAATGTTGCAACGCCCACAGCAAACTATCGTACGAGCCAGACAGAGAAGGGCGCTTCACTGACCACTGTATCGACGTCGTTTTAGGACTGACTTCAAAGAATTTTACAATCAATGATCACAATATTGATTACAATATTATTACAATTCAAACATTGTCTTGCATATTGAATAATTAAAAATAAAATGTAGCACACATGCATTTCACAATACTAAGACTAGATAATATTTGACATATGAACATTTACCATATTCTACATAAAATGCCCGGTTTCCTCCCTCTTCAACTAAATATCCTCATTTATTTCCTTAATTTTTTAACATAATTGTATTAAAATAATACCTTAATAAAAAATATAAATAACCGCATAATAATAAATAAATAATATAATTAAAATATGGCAAGGAAAAACACTTAATGATCAGTGAGATGGAGCCCTAGTGAAGTAGTGACTAAAGCTGCAAAAAGAGGAACTTATTCTGTTCTTTCTGAAAAAAATAAATAAAAAAAAAATCACAATTTTCGGGGACTATTGTGAGGTTTGAGGAGGGCAACAGCTGCACCGAGCAGAGAGGGATTACCAAGTCTAACGAAGAGAATAGAGAGAGGGAGGGGGGGGGGGGGGGGTGTTTGACTGTTTCTGTGTGTGTGTGTGTGTGAGAGAGATAGAGAGAGAGAGAGAGAGAGAGAGAGAGAGAGAGAGAGAGAGAGAGAGAGAGAGAGAGAGAGAGAGAAAGCAATGCAAGCACTCAGAGAGGGAGAGTGTGTAAGAGCTATACAAAATGTGCCCATGAGGTGTAAGTGGCTGTATTTGTGTGTGTGTGTGTGTCTGTGTGCTGGAGGAACTGGGGGTGGGGTCACGTCAAATGCAGATGACGAGCCTGCAGAGGGGTCTACGGTTTATCTTTGGTTTCAGCTGCAATCCTCTCTCTGTTGTCCCCTGCTTACCCCTCTTTGTCCCACAGCGTGACAGCTGGAGTTGGCAGAAATGAGAGAGGAACAAATAAAGTGGTTCACCCATTCCAGAATCTCAAGATCAGATAAACACACCTTAGCGTGATCACCGGCCAGACATACTTCCACCTTTAACCTCACCTCTCTTCATTTTCCTTTCTTGCCGTAAGAATGGGCGTGCTGTAGTGAATGACTTGTATTCAAAATATGATCTTCTACATGGACAAACAAGCCCAAAACCACAGAATGGCTAGATAACCATACTAACATTTATTCCATAATATTTTTTTGTGTATCCACTTTATGATTATGTGCCCATTTTGTCTGTTTCTATGATAAATTCCTGCCGGAATGGTGCATCTGTGTCCAAAAATGCATTGAATTATTATTACACAGCTTCAACCGCTGATGCATCAACCATTTGTGTAATTTTTAGAGAATAAAATCAGGATGACTAAAAACCTCACTGCCATTTCAGACAACACAAAAAACCTTAATGATATATGAAATTATAGACATTTAATGTCACCCAACAATGCGATATCATTTGTCAACAAGGACATTAACACTAACTTGTAACTGAACCATAGCTGCAGTGCCACTCAGTGCTATATTGAGACAGCACTGCACGCCTTCCGGCTATAAAGAGTCCTGTGGTGACTGACAAACAATACTGTTCTGATCAATCTAAATCACAGATTGCAGAAGGATAGAGTGATGTTAAACAAGCATCTGGATAGAGGATGAAGTCAGGCTGCCTAAACCATGCCTCCAACCATACTCACAGACTGAGCCATCTGTCTGTATCTTTCCTCAAGTATAACCCTCGGTCTAAAATGTAAATGCTTGATAGAGCAATGTAGGCTTTACATAGGTGGTCATTTCAGAGTTATAAGAATATTTACGAAACTGCTTATTTTCACACTTTTCTTATACTTTTTCTTCGTTTAATGCATTTAACTCTCAAACCCATTAACTTGTCTAACACTGAATAGTTAAAATGTGACCGAACTATTTATTTCTCAACAGGGTAATTGATTTTTGATGTTGCTTGAAAATATGTTACAGCTTTACAGTATTTAGTATTAGGTGCAAAAAATTACAGTACATATTGTACACTCCTAATATTTCATATCTATCATTAACAAGGTTTGTACACTTAATTTGTACACAAAAGACAACATGCTGTTGTTTAATGGAGTTGGTCTAGTCCAACTTGGTCTATGATCCCATAATTTGTACAAGATGGCGAAATCATATTAAAAGCATACGATCCAAACCTAAACTTAACCATCATTTTAATAGGAAACAGCTATGAAAATTATTTATTTTAATACAATCCAAGTTGTACGCCATGCTGTATGAAGTTGCCATGTAAGAGTGTTAGCTGTGACAGTGTAAAGGTGTGGTCTCATTCGTACATTCAGTTTAACGTTGTTAAGTTAAATTTAATTTATCATTCATGATTCACAGGAACTGTGCATTTTAGACATTTACATTATGTGTTTGCTCCATCCATGCAATAAATGTGGCCCTTGAAAAAGAAGGGTTTTACTTCAACTTTCAGGAAAGGTAATGTCAAAGGTATGACCCATTTTCCATAAAACTTTAGTATTTTATCTTATAGAAAATAACGGTGACTTTTCCATGCAATGAAAGCATTTTATTTCATCAGTAGTGACCACGCAATGACTTGGCAACTTTATCAATGGCTTGAACGGTTTGACACAGGACTATTGCTGTCTCAAAAGAGAGCTCAAACGTGGGCTGCTCAAAAATGTGTCAATGAGAGCTACGGACGGAGCGTGAACGCAATCCATTGAAAGGCGGTAAACACATGGACTTACCCACCAGAAAGTACCACACATGTAAAGAAGTCTCTGCAGTAGGTCCAACCTGAAGAGGGAGGAACTTCTATAAGCACAGTGACTGGCGGAAGACATAAGTTTAAGTAAACATGCAGGGCGCGTAGTAGACGCAGCAATGACAAGGCAGGGTCTGCCTCATCATAGGGCAGTGCTTGCAATTTCACCACTTAGTCCCTAAAAGGGATAGTCGAAATTTTGGGCACGTAGCGTGGCATATGCCCCAGGAGCCTATGAAATAGTTTCAGTGGAGCCACTGTTTTCCCCCCGAAAGTCTTTGAGGAGTTCAGCATTGACTGAGCGTGCTCGTTCATGTGATGCGGTTAAAGTGACTGAGTCCAGCTCCATCCCAAGAAAAGAGATGCTCTGCACTGGGGAGAGCTTGCCATTTTCCAGGTTGTCCTGAAGCCCCAAACGGCTGAGGTGTCTGAGCACCAGGTCCCTTTGTGCACACAGATCTAGAGAGTGAGCTAGGATCAGCCAGTTGTTGAGATAGTTGAGAATGCAAACGTCAACTTCCCTTAATTGGGAAAGGGCAGCCTCTGCAACTTTTGAGGTGGGAGGGACAACCTGAAAGGAAGGACCTTGTACTGGTATGCCTGACCCTTGAAAGCAAATTGAAGAAACACTGTTGAGGCAAAATCAAGACATGGAAGTACATATCGCTCAGGTTTACCACCACAAACTAATCCTGTTGGCGAAGGCATGTCTGCGTTAACATCTTGAACGTGAGTTGAATCAAAAGTCACAGGTCTAAGATTGGTCGCAACCCAACACCTTTCTTTGGCACGATGAAATAACGGCAGTAGAAACCCTTCTTCATCTTGGCTGGAGGTGGAACAAAAAGAAAAGAAAACAGAATTCTCCACCAGGCCCTCCAATGGGGTAAGGAGTGGTGCATTCACCACCTCCTGGGAAAAAGCAGCTCCTCTCATCTCTAGGTTGCCCATCTCAGGGATACTTAGAAACCTAATTCGAGCTCTTGGTGCTCACTTGATGTTGCGGACGGACAGTAGGCTCGGTCTGCGACAAAACAGGTGTGGCAGCTGCAGGCAGACACCCTCTGCAATGAGTAGACGGGATGCGGGGACTTGGCTTCCTGAAATTGGCAGACGAATCGTGCAGAGGCAGGACATAGAAAGCACTCCTGGACCACCATAGTGGACATTGCCTGGCCGAGAGCCCGCGGCAGGAGCAAAGCTGGTTGCCGAACACAGTTTCTGCATCAATCCCCAGCTCAGAACTACCCTAGAGCAGATCTTTAAGGATCTTGGCCTGAGATACCTGCAGGATGACCTTGGCATGCAAGGCAGAAGCAGCTTGTCCAGCAGCACTGTAAGCCTTCGCCGTTAGAGATGAAGTAAACTTACAGGCCCTGGACGGGTGGTGGCATTTTGCGGGCAGGAACCTCCATTTACCCCCTGGCTGCTTCACTGTTGAGGGTAGTGAGGATGGACTAGCCTACTAAGTGGCACCGGGAAGTAAAATATGCCCTCCACGACTTCATCAGGTTTCATGGACTTCTAAGAAGAAGGGCACTGGGGTCGGGTGCAGCTGTGAGTCGGCTCCAAGCCAAGAAACCAATCATCCAACAGCTAACAGGGCGGAGGATTACACTCCAGGCCAATGTTCCAATGCTACTGAATACTGTGTGAGTGCGAGCTAATGCCAGTATGTATGTGCGTTACAATGCAGCAGCGCATTAGTTTAGAATGGCGATTAACTTACATGTACAATAATCTGTTTAAAACGTGCGTTCACCCAATACATTTTTAGCATCGAGATGGTATAATCAAACATATCTTGTGGAGCGCTCTCGGAGTAGGCTATGCATTTATTTGTCCTTTTAACTGTTGGAAACGGAGTGTAGAAGTGGCCATGATCAGCGACTAGTTGACGTCAAGCTTAAAGTGTCATGGCAGAGCATTAAAGTCGACTAGTCGCAACCCCCAATAGATTACACTTCACTCGGCTCCGAAGAACAAATCTGAATGAGTAGATGCATGCCTGCTCCTTTTATACCTGTATGTCCGGGGGAGTGGTGCATGCAAATTCCATTTACCAATTTTTATTTGGCCTTTTCTCAAAGTGGGCTACCAAGTATGACCCCTAGTGTCACCCTTACGAAAAAGTATACTTCAAGTTCATTTTATGAAGTACACTTAAGTAATGTTCAAGTATATTTTTAAGTATACATTATGTAGTAAGTATACTAATGTCAATATGTACTATTAGTAAACTTGTAAGTGTACTATTTTAATACCGCTTGGGACTAAATTGACCCACTTTTAGTATATAAAAGTACATGTTTAAGTGTACAGTAAGTGTAACAGTAGTAAACTATATAAGTGCGCAACTAGTTCATAAGTACGTTTCTCATTTGTACTGCAAGTGAACTTCTGGGTATACTAGTAGTTTACTATTTTAATACTTGTAGAACATTTTTAGTTTATGAAAGTACACTCTTTAGTATACTCTCAGTAAACTACTAGTTTAGTAGTTTTATACTACAAGTTTTCTTTAAGTGAACTTAACATTATTCTTATAGTTTACTAATTATATATTATTTTTGCTCTTTTAGTGTACTCTCAGTAAACTACTAGTTTTGTAGTTTTATACTATAAGTTTTTTAAAGTGAACTTAACATTATACTTATAGTTTACTATTTATATATTATATTTGCACTTGTAGTAGGCCTATATTACTATGTTCAAAAGTTATTTTTTTATACTTGAAAAAATACATTTAACTGTACTTTAATTTTAAAAACATTTTATTAGCTTCATGCATTCTTTTTGAGTGTTGGTAAGTTTAAAAAAGAAAGGCAACATTTTAAACAAAAAGTTGTTTTTTTGTCAAATTTTTGTCAAAGACTACTACACCTTGATCAGATTCAGAATGATGATCAAAACACAGATGGAGTAGATCGAGTCCAACACCCCCAAAGCTTCACAGTCGTTTTCTCTTCATGGGTTATGCTTCATTTTATTTGGAAACATTAAGCAGTTTCGATTTACATGCTGTTTAATGTTTGATGATCACGATATTTTACATTTGTGTTAGCAATCTTCTTTCACTTGTTTCAGCTTCTTCTTCCCTGTGTTTTGATCCGAAAATTCTGCACTAGAAAATGTCATAGCGCCCCCTACCTTGTAACAGTGAAAACATGGATAGCTGGAAAATTCAGTCAATGGTGGGGAAAGAGTAAAGTAGAATTAAAGTAAATTCCTGTACACTACCAATGGACTAGCCTACACACAAATTCAGATACGCAGAATTAGAAACATATCTGTTTTATATCAATATTTTAATCAATATTTTTAAGTTTTATTTTATTAAATTTCATAAGACTGCATATGAAAAACTATGTAAATAGTAAAATAGGCTACTCGATCAAAAAAGTTAACATAACTACAAGCCAAGTATACTTTGAATACTTAATTATACTTTCAAGTATATCTCGATACAAAAGATCGAGTACAAGTAAAGGCCAAATATACGTGGACTTTTCTCTCAGTATAAGTCAAGTATAGGCTACTTAAGTGTAATTTTAAGTATATTTCTGAGAAGTACATACAAAGTAGACTGAAAGTATACTTTCTTATTTTTTTGTTTAAAATAAGTATACTAATAGCACACTTGAATAAACTTCTTTTTCGTAAGGGGAGTCATTGACGTCGAAATGACTGAAAGATAGGGAACTTCTAGATTCTGCAGATTCCTATTTAAATGAACCAATTTTGGTGCAAAAATCCACCCAAACAACGGTAATGGTGACCGCGCCTTAAGAAAAAGTAGCCCAATCAATCAACTATTTGACTCAGCATTATGTGATAGACTGAGAAAACAAGCATTTGCTTCATTATTTTCCTCTGTCAGAGCATTTTAACAAATTTTTGGCAAGTTAGAACATGAATTCACTTCACCACTGAGAGCTAACATCAGGATGTTGTGTGACATTTTCAGGGCATTTTGGAGTGAATTAACTTTACATTCCCTTCATGGATGAAAGAGATTTTGGTGGAGGGGAGAAGATGGGAAAAAAACAAACCGCCTCTAATCCACACTGAACACTGCTGCACTAATTGGCGAGCGCTAACATTTGGCTCGCTATGTCTCATACATATATAAGGCTTAAAGGACTAATTTAGGGAGAGATATGTGTCGGCCATGTCGCTGCAGTCTTTGCCATAGATTAGCTTGTTAAAATAAGCTCCCTCATTGTCTGAATCTAGGCTATAGCTAGACCCATGCCAAGCGGTTCAAAGCTATGAACAAGCTAGCGATCAAGGTAAATGCTACGCTTGTCATCTTGTGTATACGGACTCAGCATGATCAAAACCCAACAACACATACACAGCTGACTTTGCTTCAAAATAACACTGAAAAGCAAACCAATAAAGAAAATCAAACCATGAGGCGACACAATTACTGAGAATAATACTTCATGGAATATGGAGAGTGGCTAAAGAAATTTTGACGCTGCTTCTGCTGTTTAACACAGCATACACATACGATACATTTGGACACATGATTTAAGTGAAAAAACAATTGACAATCCTTATAAATCTTGGTATTGACTGGTACCACTGTGAAAACATCTATTCAACAAATTTTACTACTTTATGCAGAGTCATAAAAAACCCTCTAAGCTGCACAATTACTGTTCCACGCTGCTGCTGATCTGGTGGAAAATGCCGACTCAAGGTTCAGTCCACCTTACTTGGAGCTGCTCGGGCCAGGGCCAACAATTAAAGTATTCCCTTAATGCCCATATCAATACTTCTGATAGGCTCCCTTTAAAGTTTAAGAGTTATGGATTTCATTAGGAACATTGTACTCTCAGGGCCTTTAGCCATAGTTATTATGTTGGACTCTATTAGAAGTTCTTGCGTTTTAAAGGACATGCTTGGATGCCACTTTAAAATGAGATATGACGAAACCTAATGATGGAATTGCAGCACATTTAGGCATTTGAGACATTTTATACGTTGGATGCAAGGTTATGATGAATGCTGCTCAAATATGTATAATCAATTTTGTGTTATTTATTATTGGTTAATTTATGTAAATGACTGAGCTAAATATACACAGAAAAAAGAAAGGGTTGTGACTTCATATGTGAATCATATGGTTACTATAAATAATGTATTAGTGAGGTTAAAAGGTTTAATTTCTTCATTATAGTTAAAAAAAGAAAGCAACAAAACAATTATAATCTGTCCCCTAAAAAGAATCTTACAGATTATGTATTTGGAGTATGAAAATCCCTTTGGTTTAAAACACCCCCGCATAGAGTATAAGGGGTCATACTCTCTAATTTGTGCCCTACTTTTAACGTTTTATTTAAGACACAAACTGTAATTGATAAACACCACTTTAAACCCAAGCATTACTTTTGAGGCCAAAGAAACCCCCTTCAGGAGAGAAGCTTATTGCTGAAGGAGTCTTATGCCACTAACAGTCTGTCCGATGCAGTAATTACAGACTGCTGCTCCACCACTGCCTTTCAAACCTCAAAAGACCAGTGAACCAGGCACTGTGATCTACCTGCTGAAGAATTTGGAGTCTGGTATGTCCTTTTCACAGAACTTATTCTTAACTGCCATTTTGTTGCTACAGATGAGATGTCTTCACTAAATGTGTCAAGTCCTGCAGTTATGTTAAAAGCAATCGCTGAAGGTCTAAAAGTGTAGAAAGAATGATTAACAAGATGTCATTGTTGACAAGTCAAGAGATGCGAGTGGTTTTATGTGAAATTATTGCCCTTAAAAGCTATTTCACTCACCATAAGATGATGGTTAGAATATACTATAGTAAGATATATAAAAAGAATATAGAATATATAAAAAGGGAAGCCTTATTTTGCTTCTTAGAAAGATTATATAAAAAGACTCATTTTACATTTGTACAAAGCTAAAAAGCATTATTTGCCAAAAGTATCCATTGGCTATATCTGGCACGTATAAATCACATTGTGTTTTGTCTCTGACAAATAAAGTAATATTTGCAAAATTGAAACGTGTGTGTGTGTGTGTGTGTGTGTGTGTGTGTGTGTGTGTGTGTGTGTGAGTGTGTGTACATATACAGTAATGTCATTATTTAAATAATAAGTCATCAGTAAGTATCCTACTTTACTGGTATTCGCTAAAATAGTGCAACCATATATTATGATTTCTAAATATGTAACGGCACTTTTTAATTTCTCTAAGCATGTGCTCTATATCTTGGAATCCTAGTCCACGTTCACATAGAAACTGCCAGCCAAACTAATAAATATCTCAAAGGTCAATCATCTCCTGAAGATGAATCCTGAAATGATCTGCAAAGAACTCACAGATCCCAAAATCTCTCCATTAAAATATCTATAGAATCTGTTGCACTGTAATAAACTAGGAGCTTGTGTTGGAGCAGAGCTTTACAGGTCCAATACCACATATACTTAACAACCTTAAAAAGAGTTGAAGGTAATGTTTTTAAGACAGTCCCTGTTGATTTTTTCCGCTAGGGTCATCCAAAATCTGTAAACTAAGGAATCTGAGACCGCTTCCATTGTTACACCATCACCGCAGACATCATTACTCACCATCCATACATCAGTGTCAGATCTGCCACCTTGTTCCTGTATGCAGTCTCATTACTGCTGATTAGGACTCTCATTCACACATGACACCTTGCTTTTCCCCTGATCTGGATAATGGACATTTTTAAAGCAGCCTGTGACTATAAAGAAAGACAGTGAGAGGTTGAAAATAGCTCTAACAAGAACTGAAGAACTATTAGGCCATCCTTAACAGAGTTTGCGCCGGTTTCTTGGAAACTATTACGAAAATTTTTAAATTCAGACACAAGAAAACAGTCAGAAAAAAACTTCTAGCAGGCAAAATGTTGATGTGGGGAACTATTACATTCAAGATATTTAGCAGACACTTATCCAGAGTGACTTAAAAGAGCTTTAGCATCACATTAGACCAGGGGTACTCAAGTTCAGATGCCAAGGGGGCCACATTTAAACAACATTAAATGTGAAGGGTCACAAATTACAACTTGCATCGTAAAACTTTATTCATGACAATATTTACAGTTTTTACTTATATAGAAATTCAGTTTATTACCTATCTTGCTAGGTAAGTCTTGCTCGTCTTTGTTCAATTTAAAGTAATACTGAACATGAAATAAAAATTTTAATCTGGATAATAATTTCCTTGCAATATTAATGCAAAAAAAGTTCATACTCAGAGTATTAAAAAACCTCCTTGCTAGGTAAGTCTTGCTAGTATTTGTCCTATTTAAAGTAGGCTAATACTGAACGTGAAATAAAAAATATGAAATTATGTCATGACGTATTGCAGCTCGTCATGGGAGCCCTTTTGCTTACTTTTTGTTTATAACCCACTGACAATTTGAAAATAAGTTCAGTTTTTCACGCTGTTTAGAGGACCATCGGCCAATTACACACTGCAGAGTAGAGATGCGTGGATCAGCTGTAACCTCACCCGAATCAGCTGTGAAAGTGCGCAGCTCTGAATGCACGAGCTCTGCATAGCACGCACACAAAAGTTGCCTGACAGCTTTACCGCTTGTTTTGCTATTGTTGCGCTTAGCAAGTTAATGGTTTATTTTGGAGATATCAAGTAGCTATATAAAGTCTCACTAAACATTCCACACACATCACAATGACGATGATGAATGTTATTTTTTTATTAATCGACCAACGGATTATCCAAAGCGTCCGCATTATACATAGATATAAGTCACACTGTACACGCAACTTTTGAGCTCAAATTATTAAAAAAAAGTGCGTTCATCTTTTGCATCACACGGGCCATAAAATTAATGCCGATGGGCTGGATGCGGCCCGCGGGCCGCCTGTTGACTACCTCTGCATTAGACTATTGTGATCAACAGATGGCATGCAGGTAATTTGAAAAGTTGTCTGCTAGGATGGATGTGCTTTTGTGCAAATACAAAGAAGTCCAATTGTACTATTACAATAAACCTAATCCATGTCATTATATTTTTGTGTGTGATGGTCCACAGCCCTGTATTGTGGCTTTAATTTGTTTCCTTTTAAAAATGTTTTTTGGCCCTCTTGTAAACTGATCCATCTAGGAATTGAAAGTTCTGCTGAGGTCCTTTAATCAGTTATGCATGTCTCTGTTCAATTATGGCTTTTGATTATGGCAATGGCCTGATTTTCATTAGAATACAGCTAGGATACACTATTTTGTAGATTGTATTATCCACATAGGCTACTCTTTCATGAATCCTTAAAGTGCCCCAATTACGCAATTATTTCAAATGCTCCTAATTTTGTTTTGGAGGTCTGCTAAAAAAAAAACACTTTCATTTTCTCATAATACACATTGCACATCACCACATTTTTCAACGATTCTCAAACGACTCGATGGATGAATCAGTCTCTCTAAATACCTCTTTTCCGTGAGCTTGCTCTGCTCTTATTGGCCAAATGGCCCAGTCTGTTACGATTGGTCTACAGTTTACAGCACCTATCGGAAGCTAACGCCCATTACCATAACTGAACGTCCGCTCTGTCCGGAGGCTTCCAAAAGCTCAGCGATTGGACACACTGTAAAGACAGTAACAATGACGTCGATTTTACCATATCAATTCGAATGCGAGTTTGATGATGAAGAACTAGTTATTCAACCGGAACCTCCATCGGAAGGATGACTTGAGCAGGACGTTTCTCAGTGAAACGCTACTCAGTTTGAGGTACATTATGAGATGTTGCAGCTGTCATTCCTCACCATCAGAATTAACCAGAGTATGTCCATCAACACACCGATGTGTATATTTCTCCTAATTTCTTGCAGTGCACATGCGGGAACTGTATCAATAACGGTGCATATGTTCGCCCAGCACTAACGTGAATGACTGATGTAACAAACGTTTGTCAACCATCCTTTATCATTACTCAAAGTATTAAGAAGACATACAATCTACATAAATAGACACGGTGTTAGGTAATAGTGGCCCACAACTGCTTAGCAGAAGTATTTCAGTAAGACAGTAATAACATGAGTTAGCCGGTTAGTCGGAAACTTACACAATATAAACACAAAACTAAGTATTTTGAACACCCAGAACACACACACATATATATATATATATATATATATATATATATATATATATATATATATATACAGTCGTGCTCAGAATTAATGGTACCCCTGGTAAATATGATAAAAAATGGCTGGAAAAAATAAATCTGCATCATTTATCCTTTTGATCTTTCATTCAAAATATTGGCAAAAATCTAAACTTTCATTGAAGTAAAAGAATAGAAAGTGGGGGGGAAATCACATTATGAAATAAATGTTTATCTCCAAAACACGTTGGCCACAATTATTGGTACCCTTTTATTAAATACTTTTTGTAATCTCCTTTTGCCAAGATAACAGCTCTGAGTTTTATCCTATGATGCCTGATGAGTTCGGAGAACACCTGACAAGAGATCAGAGACCATTCCGTCTTACAGAATCTCTCCAGATCCTTCAGATTCCCAGATCCATGTTGGTGCTTCTTCTCTTCAGTTCACTCCACTCATCAGGTCTGGGACGGTCATGGCAGAAGCTTCATTTTGTGCTACTTAACACATTTTTGTGTTGATTTTGATGTTTGTTTTGGATCGTTGTCCTGATGGAAGATCCAACCACGGCCCATTATACGATTTCTAGCAGAGGCTGTCAGGTTTAGATTTTTTATCTGTTGGTATTTGATAGAATCCACGATGCCATGCATGTATCTGAACAAGAAGTCCAGGACCTCCAGCAGAAAAATATGACCACAACATTAAAGATGGTATATTAAATTGTACACATGGGGTACTTTTTATCCTTGTGTGCACCAAACCCATCTTGCATGTTTGTTGCCAAAAAGCTATTTTTTAGTTTCATCTGACCACAGAACCCTGTGCTGTTTGAAGGTCCAGTCATGTCTGACAACTGAATTTGCTGGGGTTTGTTTTTGGATGAGCAAGGAGGATTTTTCTTGAAAACCTCCCAAACAACATGTGGTGATGTAGGGGTTGTTCAATTTTTTTTTAATAGGCTTTCTGAACCCAAGACTCAACTAATCTCTGCAATTCTCCATCTGTGATCTTTGGAGAGTCTTTGGCCACTCAAACTTTCATCCTCACCATGCATTAAGACAATATAGACACACGTCCACTTCCTGGCAGATTTGTAACATCTTTAGTTGATTGGAAGTGCTTAATTATTGCCCTGATGGTCAAAATGGGGATTTTCAATGCTTTAGCTATTTTCTTACAGCCACTTTCTATTTTGTGATGCTCAACAATCTTTTGATGCACATCAGAACTATATTCTTTGGTTTTACTCATTGTAATGGATGATTAAGGGAATTTGGCCTTTGTGTTTCCCCATATTTAAACTCTTGTAAAACAAGAAGTCATGGCTGGACAATTTCATGTTCCTAGTCACCCTGGTGTGCAAAAAAAAGGTAAATATGAATGGGAATATACTTAAGAGATATTTTACTCGTAAACAATTCTAGGGGTACCAATAATTGTGGCCAACTTGTTTTAGAGAAAAAACATTTATTTCATAATGTGATTTCCCCTCCACTGTCAATTATTTTACTTCAATGAAAGGTTCGATTTTTGCCAATTTTTTGAATGAAATATCAAAAGGATAAACGATGCAGAATTATTTTTTACAGCCATTTTTCATCATATTTACCAGGGGTACCATTAATTCTGAGCACGACTGTATATCAATAATTCATACTTACAGGTTGTGATTCTGAGGAGAAAGCTGGTCTAAATAAACTGGCTACTGACCCATATTTCAAGAGCAAGCGTTTTGTGAATCCCGCGTCAAACTCGCGTCAAGTCCATCAATTGTCCTCAGTGTAAAAAGATGTGTCAAAGCACTCATGAACAACAATCACTAAAAAACAAACAAACAAACAAACGAACAATAAAAAACAGTCATGGATCTTTCAGATCATAAGACAGTATTAAGAATCAAGCGTATGTACATTTTTGAATTAGGTAATTTTTTATATGTTTTTGTCTTGTGAACTACACTTACACATATGCTATTTGAAGTCGATTATTCAGGCCACTACTAAACATGCATAAAACATGCTATTTTTATGAGCCCTAAAAAAAAAGACATTTAACTGAATCTGCATATATGTAAATGTATGACCACAACTATCTACAATAATTGTACATACATACATACATACAAATACTGTTTATATACATATATTTTTTTTTTAAATAGCAAACTATAATGCATACTGTATGTAGAGCACTGAGTGTATTTTTTTTTTACGGTCTGTATTTGAAGAGTTTTGACACTGCAAATACAGCCTCCATTACAACCTAAAGTACTTTTTTACACCGCAAACACTAATTATACACATTTCGATTGAACAGATACATGCCACCACAAAAACAAGACGGCAAAGGGGAGCAAGAGAAACACCAATCACATCATTGGCTCCTAAAGTCACAGTTGACGTTGACGGCTGCCGGTGCCACATGCTCTGAATTCTCCCAAAATGTTTACTTTGTTGTCATTTCATTTGTCTCCACCACCCACAGCCTTCCTCAACCACAGACTTACAAAGCACACGTTACAGACTTAAAGAGAGGTCAGTCATTAAGGAAAGAGCCATTACACAGAAGAAATGCAAAAAAGAGAAGAAAAAAGACAACATAATGGTCACATAAATTCTCATTAGCATCTTCATTACTACAACACAACCAGTGGGAGAAAACATTTTTCCTTGGACTAGTCATTGCCATGACAACATGACTGAAACACAGCTTGAAGACTATCCTCGACACGTGTTGCCTGTCTATCAATCTACATGCAACTTTCTTGCGAAGTTAGATGGACACATGCATAACCTTCTCCCCTTGAGTCTGAAGAGTAAGAGATGGTCAAGAGCATGGAATAGAGCGAGACCAGTTTGATCCATCCCCTCACAATTCCTCCTGACATGCCAATGCCGAGACCTGACTCGGTGCTAATCACATTTTGATTTCTACGCTTAATTACTGAAAGTCTAACACAGTGTCACAACTGCTAATGATGCTATGGAGCCTGGGTTTCTCCCTCAGTTCACTCCAGCAGACCTCAACCAGAGCTAACAGTGTCTTAAGTTAACATGAAAGCTGTTCTCTTTTTGCCTCAAGGCAAAAGACCGAGCTCAACTCAAGCTCTGGTGAATGTGTAATGAAGCCCATGCCCATGCCTACATGTTGGTATGAATTGATATGAGGAACTGTCTGTTTTTATTTTTCCACTGCTTAGTTCTACCACCAGACACAACATTAGAGGAGTCAGATAGTCAGCAGGTGTTGGTTATGGAGGTTTACAGCACATTAACCATAGCTAAACTGTACTGAAACAGAATCCTTGACAGTTACGAGAGACTGCAGACAGATTCACAGGACATCAAGCAAAATATATGTATATCAGAGCACGCACTGAGCAGACACTACAGACATCAGCGACATATTCGATTAGCGCACATTATCACTTCATTACTTTTAATGATCAGCTCATGTTGAGGGGGGTTTAAAAGCCTTGATTATTTTGCAGTGTTTCCACAATCTGCATTTGTATTAGCACCTCATTTAAACTGAATAACCTTGATGAAAGACATACTGTGGAGAAAAACATTGCGCCAATCATATGCAAAAACATGAAGAGACGTGCAATAAAAAGGAAAGGTTAGGATGACTATTTCCATGTCGCCAGAAAAACCAGACATATGACAAAAAATAAATGTGATATTGGCATACATTTAAAAATGTCAGAGTTAAAAAGGAAAAGAACATGTATAATAAAGAGCTGATCATGGAAATAAAGGCACTGATTTGGTTTATAAAAAGTTGTTGATGAACAAAAGTATCTATGCAGAGCACACTATTCTTAGCATACATTTTTCTTAGCATTCTTCTGGATAAGTTTCTACTGCTCAGCATACCAGATACTGTATATTAAAATAACTCGATGTTGTACAGCCCTACTATGCTTAATATTCACATATTTTAAGTTTTAATGAATAATTTATGTGTTGCATAACCCAAATCAAAAGCACCTGTCTTTTGCTGTAGCATGGACAGCAATCTGTGAAAATCACCAACTGCTAACATATTCACAACACTATGATATGAGTGAGATACACGGTCTCAACTGAAGTCAGTGTATTTTTAATGTCCGTGGTATTACAGAGTGTCTCTAAAAGTGTTCTGCTGATAGACTCACAAAGTGAAGCCTGCAGTGAGAAACAGCAGTTGCCCACTCACTGGGCTTCAGACCTGCTCTGCTTCTGACCCCACCAGTGCTTTACCATGTGACATGTCCCACAAAATGGCACTGAGAGGGAGACCCTGCCAGGCTGACATTTAAACCCCAGCATTGTACCCAGCTGTGACCCCGCACCACCATCCCTCACTGCCTGAGGGTTCTTGCTCTGTCTCTGTGTCTCTCTCTCGCTCTCTTTTCAACACACACACAAATGAGATGACATGCTGAGAGGAGAGCAAGACTAGACTAACATATGGCAATAGCTGATCATTCAAAACAGTAGACCGTTATAAACTGATAATTTTAATTGCATGACAATAGTTTCATAAGTGTAACTTATAACTTTATCCAGGAAGCTGAAGTAACATTACCAAATAATACATGGTTGTTTTAAATGTCTGAACTGAGTGAATAATCAAAAAACAAGGCTAAACAGTTGTGACTATGTAGCAATGGGTTGTAGAGGATCAATTCACCCTAAGTGTTCAAAAGTCATTCAGTGATTTGAATCCCTGTACTGTTATGCCCAGTTATGCAAGGTGTTAGGTGGATCTGATGTATTTATAATAAATATAACTGCTCAAGTTTGATACTGTCACCACAATTTAACTATTTAATTCATTTATGTGACACTTAAGACTGTCACAGCAATGGCTGGTGAAATTTGAGCTTTTCCATTACATTCTAAAGTATATTAAAATACTATAGACAGCCGTTATTTCAAACTGCAATACTATTTCACATTATTACTGTTTTTAATGTATTTCTGATCAAATAAATGCAGTCTTGAATGGTAGTATATACATATTGCCCCGCTACATTACTTCAATGTAGTTAGATACTTCTTGTTTCTATCTTGTAAGTGTAACTAACTACTTTTACAAAACAGTAGCTTGACAGTAGTCAAACTACTTCAAATAATGATTGTAGCTTGCTCGACAAGATACAGTTTCAAAGTAGAAGTAGCAAAGTAATTAAGCCAAGGTAAGGTATATAGTTAGCATGTTTCAGGAAAAAATGCCATTATTCTGTTGGATACTTGAAGTTAGAATCAACAGAGAGGCAGTCTGTTATTGATATAACATGAGGTAATGGTCTTTGTGTATCAAGGAATAAAATGGTGCCATGAGAGAGATTTGTGGGAGTAATGTCTAATTTAAAGCATTTGTTGTCAGAGTAGCTCTAATGGCATGACAGCAGCAGCATTTACAGTACTTTTAATGTAACTTTAAAATAACACAGAGTAAAAGCTGCAATTGTCATTAAACCACCGGCCTCTCATATATGTCACTGTCAGATGATGTGAAAAGAGTGCAGGGAAGGTCGAAATAGCTGGTTTGAATCCCATCAGCTTAAGGTTGACCTATCCATTACCTTTTAAAACGGAGAAAGAAAAGGGAGGTGTAATAAGGGATAGATGCAGGTGCCCACACGTTACTCACTATTCCCTTTCAACACTCATAAATGAAATAAAAAAACACCTCTCACACTGTTTTGGAGAGCTGTTTCAGTGGTTGATTGGTGGGGGGGGATGTCTGCACAGACCGCCATCAAACGCTCTTTCCCTGACCAAAAGGTCAGACCTTAGTAAAAGGTTGCCAGAGTCGCTAGTCTGCCTCTTTTCCCTTGCTTTCAACCGTTCTCTGGAGCCCTAGCTCCAGTGAAAGAGGAGAGAGGGAGAATGAGGGAGAGGGAAGAGAGAGAGTCACTCTGTAGCGGCTGCTCCAATATGACATTTCACACAGGGATCCACCACAGCAACCACTGGCATTTAAGTTACTTTTAAAGCAAGCAGACCAGGTTCCTAACAGCATGGCTGATGTTAGTGACGGTTGATGTGCCCACTGAAATCTCTATCACAGGCAGCTCAGATGTCGGCACATTAGGTTGACTCTAAAAATGCAGCATAAGCAAAGTTATTACATCCAGGCTTAGACACACACGCACACGCACACGCACGCACACACACAAAAACACACACACACACACACACACACACACACACACACACACACACACACACACACACACACACACACACACACACACACACACACACACACACACACACATTATCTGACAGGTTCACACGATCTGAACATTACACACCACATTAGCACTCCGGCACCTCGTTAGCACACAGCCTCTTTGCACAGGAAGTTAGGATGCCCTCCATCTGTTGCGAGTGTAGGTGTTTGTGATGTCAGTTAGTGTTGCGAATAATAGCACAGCTAAGCTTTGAAGAAACAAGCAACAGGATCTTTGACCTCTTATTTACAACACTGATAAAGGATAAAACACAGCTTTAGAAAATCTCTTTTCTTTTTTGGTTTGATACAACAATAACCTCCCTTTATTAACAGTTGTAAAGGTAAGACAGCAGTTGATCAATGTGGTTAAGAAATAATAAAAAGACCTTGAGTCTTTTTCAGTTAACAAAAAAAAATGCTTTTGGATGAAGATGATTGTAAAGGGTTCTTCGACATTCCACTGAGTCTTTACATTCAAATGTTTAAAACATACGCAACAGGATGCGCACATACAAAAAAAGACTAAAAAGACTTGCACTAAAAAGAGAGGACTTTCATCTCCAGACCATTGAAAGACCATCGAAACAAAATAAAAGAGAGGAAACAGGGTTAAGCTTTGAAGTTGTGTGAAGCACTCTTGGTATTTCAGTATCAATTTATTATCTATGATTTCATTTCATTTGTGTAACTCACTCTTTCGCCTGCATTAGGAGAACAACATCATTTGCTTTGATGTATGAGGATGAAATATCCTGGCTCTGCAGTGGAGATGTAAAGAATCTCTGGACTGACTCACAAATCCAAATTATGTCCAGCCTGACTCAAAGTGGACAGTGGGACATGTTAAAATCCACTCTGTAACAAAGTCCTTACAGAAACACATTATGAATTATGATTATGATATGTGTTTGCTCCAAACAACAACAAAGCAGACAAAATCAGGACATTAAGGGATAGTTCACATAAAAGTTAAAATTCAGTCATCATTTACTCAACTCTCATGTTGTTCCAAACCTGGATGACTTTCTTTCTTCTGCAAATGTTTTTGTCCAAATAATAAAACTCAATACAACACTGAACCTCATTGACTTTCATTATACAGACAAAAAACACAGATTTTTAAAATCATATTTTCCAAAAAATCTTGCATACAAGTTTGGAACAACATGATGGTGAGTAAATGATAACAACATGTTTGGGGTGAACTATCCCAATTAAAACCACACAAATTTAATGAAATTTAACTTTTCCATGCAGCAACCGGAATTCCATTCATAAACATGTCTATTATATTTAGTGAAATTAGGATGTTACTCACTCTTCTCTTTTTAAAATGAATTAAAAATCACACAGACTGAAGAATAATGCATCTGTGTAAGTTAGGAATTTTTCAGTTTATATGGCGCCTTTTTTAAGAAAACATATTATTCCAAATTATCTTTAAGAAAAATAGTGCCTTGCAAACCCCAATTGATCAAGACGAAGGCGACAATAGTAAGAAAAAAGACATTTAAGTAGATGTGGTAGAAACCTTGGGAGTAACCAGACTCACCTGGGTAAGTCCTCCTCAACCTGGCACTTATTTATGAACAAATAAACTTACAAGAAAACATATGGTGCCAACAACAACTGTCAAAAGTTTTAAAAATTTCCAACTGAGTACAGCATCTGCCATTAATTCACATGCAAGCCAGGAAATAACCAGGTAAATATTGACACATTTTCCCTGCACAATGGAAGCTCACACAGACCTATTTGTGCTGCAGTTTTTGACCTTCTGTAACTGAGTCAATAATAATCTGATCATTCACCTGATTAGATTGAGGTGATCTTCACGGCAGGCTTTAATCTGTGCAGTTGTGATCTCCCTCACGTAAATGTACACAGCAAACTGATGTTCAATCTAACCACCACATTATAGAGCGGTATCGGTTGCGCAAAAGCTGAAAGCCACCATTAGGGACAAAGTGGATATTCATTTGTGTCACCATGCAGTGGACACGAAGGCCATATTTGTTGGCCTTCAATATAACAAATATTTGTGTTGCCATGGGGATCCCTACTTTGTCTCTTCCTTTCTATCTGTCTGATTAACACCTTCAAGGTAATTTCTAATCAACATGGTGGAATGTATCAAAATATTCCATTCATACAAATTGATGTACCGGAACATATTAGTACTTTCCACAGTTTCCAAACACCTTTTATATAAATACAATGCTGAGTTTCATATTCCAAGCAATAAAATGTTTTAGCATATTAATAACTTCTTATTATAATTTATGTAGAAATCATCACCAGCCAAATGCTCTGGGGACAAATAAGTGAAAAGATGCTTTTCTATGGCTTGGTTTTCCTTTTTTTCTTTTAAAATCCAGAGTCTCCTGTCTGTCTAATATCTGACACACGTGCGACTCTGAGAAGCACCTTAATGAGTCGTGAGTGTGAACGGGGATTTTACAGAAACCACATTTACATATCAGATATCACAACAAACACGAATACATTCCTCCAAACACTTCTCAAATGCTGTGGTAAAACATCAGCTTACACACCAGCTGTAGAGCTGTTATATTAACTGCTTCATAGAAGTGTGAGGCATTTTTCAGGTTTCAATTCAAACCCTGAATTACAGTATTATAAATAACTGTGATATTGCTCAAGACCAGAATGGACATTTTCAATAACACTAAGCTGAATTATAGCATAAATGCATTTTTTAGTTGAATTTTTGTATTTCACAATAGTTCATACTTCATTCATTTTCACACTTCAGCTGAGTTTTATCTGCCAGACTAAAATGTGCATTATTGTTTATGAGCATGTGTCACTTATGTAACATGTAGTGTAACACTAGAAGGGCAAAGGTATGGAAGAAGGGTTAGTTGAAAAGGCCTGCATCTGTGAACTTATTGGAGAAAGCCTCTTCTTGTTTCTACACCTGCAAGATGTGATTCGACAACATATCCCTTCCTTGACATGTCACAGTATTATATGCTAATGTTTATGTCCACTGCATCAAATTGTACTCTCTTGTTGGGTTGGGGGAGGGAGAGATGGGGGGGAGAGAGAGAGAGAGAGAGAGAGAGAGAGAGAGAGAGAGAGAGAGAGAGAGAGAGAGAGAGAGAGAGAGAGAATGCAGGGATGGAGAGAGTCTGGGAAGGCTCCTTGAGGTTTTGCTAACATACACATAAAAATACACATTAACATCAAAGGCGATGTTTTGCTGAAAAACTAGCATGCAGTTGTACTCTAAAAAGTAATTTGTCCCATTATGTTGTATTTTTGATGCATTTACATATTTACTGTATTAATTACAGACTTTTCATGTTTTTTGTTATTATATTTATGGTTGAACTATCCATTGAACTACCTGCCATTGCCAAGCTCCCATTCTACAATGAACATTTGCATTTACATGGCCTACCTAGTTAGGCCTAAATTAAGGTGAAATGAAAGTAAATAAGCAGAAAAGGTATGCAAGCCTCTCACTAAAATTATTATATGAAAACAAGCATGCAGACATGCTTACTATTCTTCAAAAAAGAACTTACTATTCTTCTTCTTTTTTACAGTCTATGATAAAAACATACAAAAAGACACACACATAGACATGATTTTTATACTGTTCACACTGTATATTCTTTCCCCCTCCTAAACCTACCAGCACAGAAAACTTTTTGCATTTTTACTTCTTCAAAAAACACCACTTAGTATAATCTATTAGCTTTTTTCCTCACGGGGACCAAAAAAAAAAGTCCCCACAAGGTCAAAGATCTGCGGTCTAGCCAAACTTATTTTGTCCACACACACACACATACACACACGCACGCACGCACGCCACACGCACGCACGCACGCACGCGCGCACGCGCGCACGCACACACACACACACACACACACACAATTGAGATTCCTGACTGTCATAGATGATTTTATGCTCCTTCCAGCATTATCTGTTGAAGTGGTGTTTAGAGAATTCGACTGCTAATGGCTGCATCCATGCATAAAAACCCTGAAATAATTCCTGGACCAATTTATTCACCAACTCAGTCAGATGTAACGTTTGACAGGATCTGCCTCTTGCTAATTTGAGAATAACGTAGTCAACAGCATTGGCACATTCATACACAACCTTCCCACTGCCTGCTCCTGATGCCATCATAAGGGGCGTCAGGAGCGTCGTAAATCGCTAACCATTAGGGGGCAGTTGCGGCCTAATGGTCAGAGAGTCAGACTTTTAACCTGAAGGTTGTGGGTACAATTCTCAATACCGGCAGGGAATGACTGAGGTGGCCTTGATGCCCTAAATTCAGAGAACAAATTCCGAGTATGGGGTACCAACTTACCATACTTGGCCTTCACCTCATGCCACTCCATCTAGAACAGGTTCTAAACCTTTCTTCCAGCACTTTAAAGTTCATCATAGTACCACTTTTTTCCTCAAACACATCCTTCAAAATACTTACAAAGTGCAACTGACCTTCCCCAATCATCAACATTTTCCTGACGAATGTGTCTAATTGTGAAAGGTGTGTCTGATGGTGAAGAAGCCTGGAGAATCTCCACTGCTCAGAAAAATCCAACTGACCCATCTGATAGCAATAATTACAGGCCAGTCTCTCTCAGGCTCTATTCATGTCATGGGCTCTGAAACATGTCAATTCTTGTAAAAGTCAACCTTGCTCACCTAAAGCAACCTGCTTTGTGTTTTCTTTTCGTTTTTAATGACCTAGTATCATACACAAAAGATCTGATTTCTTCTGATTATAAAATAATTACCTAGTTCTGCATGGAACTCTAGATGGTGCAGGCTGAGAGGTCGAACTCATTTTGTAGCGATCAGGTCATTATCTAAATAGCACAGCTGATCGGTAGTTGTTCTTTCAGTGGCCAATGAGCTGTGGCTCAATATTCAAACAAATACTGGTAGTGTTGCTGGTAGCAGTATGCAGCGTGCTTTCAGAAACCCTCCACCTTCCTCAGCTACACCTGTATAGATCTGCTCCGGGGGTTAAATCATGTATGTTACATGTCTTACATGCTTACAGCAATGTCTGTGAATGTATTGGCAGTAGCAAGTCTTTATTCCACCAAAAACAAATACATTGACAGTGCCCTATCCATATTTATATATTATGTTTATTTATTTAATGATTGATTTATAATAATATTTTTAATTAACTTAATGTTAAAAATAAACTTGCCTTGCCTTGCCTAAAAATGAGTGAGTATATGTACTGATTAATAAAAGCTGTACAAATATTGTTCATTCTTAATTCATGTCAGCTAATGTTAACAAATTGAAGTGTAAGTACCTGAGCCTGGTTAGGACCTGGATGGGAGACCTTTCCCTCTGGGAAAACCAGCTGCTGGAAGAGGTGTTAGTGAGGCCAGTAGGGGGCGCTCACCCTGTGGTCTGTGTGGGTCCTAACACCCCAGTATAGTGACGGGGACACTATACTGTCAAAGAGCACCATCCTTCGGATGAGACGTTAAACCGAGGTCTTGACTCTCTGTGGTCATTAAAAATACCAGGATGTCTTTCGAAAGAGTAGGGGTGTAACCCCCGGCATCCTGGCCAAATTTGCCCAGTGGCCTCTGTCCATCATGGCCTCCTAATCATCCCCATATATATATATAAATATATATATATATATATATATATATATATATATATATATATATATATAAATATATATATATCTCCACTAGTAAGCTGGTGTGTGGTGGGCGTTCTGGCGCAATATGGCTGCCAGGTGGATGCTGCACATTGGTGGTGGTTGAGGAGATTCCCCCCCTTCTATGTAAAGCGCTTTGAGTGCAGAGGAAAGCGCAATATAAATGTAATGAATAATTATCATTATTACCGCAAGAATATTGAGGCTTTTGGGCAGACAGAATACATCGTTGGTTTTGGGTGAAGACAGATGATTCTTTTTAAAGCTCTCCTTCCATCACCTCTCTACACCTGGACGTCTCCCACACTTCCCACCAACTGCTAGGCAAAGACTGACTTAACGACAGGCCTGTGCAGCTGACATAGTGTGTCAGGGATTTAGTCACTATGGAAACCCCTATCATAGCTGACGTGGGGTAGCAGAGTCACCGTCGCAATGACAACCGGGCCAGCTGACATACAGGTGGTCAGGGGGGCGGATGATATCACCAGGTGTTGTGTGCCCCCCTGTGACCTCTGGCAGTGATAGAAGGAGGAAAAAGGTCAGGCTTTTCCTTTTGTCTTTTATGAGCTATGTATAACTCTTTCACGTATCCCGGTTCTATTCCTCTCCCTATTTCCCGTTCCCTTTTATTTTTCATCCTTTGTATGCGGCCCTGTGTTTCTTCATCCCTTAAACACCCTCCCCCCCCCTCTCTCTCTCTTTCTCTCTCTCTCTGCCTTTCTTTCTTTCTCTGTCTTTTAATCAAGGAAGGAGCTATAAAGAGGTTCATCTTTTAACAGGGAGAAAGATTTGATATACTGGCCAGCAAATGAGTTCATTAAAACATTAATCAACACATTTATCAACTATCAACTAAAAAAAGAGAAAGAAATCTTCCCTTTCCCTTCTTCCAGCTCGCACTTTTTAGTCTCTCTCATCCTGCTCTCTACCAGATTTCACACATATCAAATATACATTTCTCTGAAATAACACTCTAATGCAGTGGTTCTCTACCTTTTTTGGGCCAGCGCCCCCATACCCATTATCTAGTTCCATTACCCCCCACTACCATTCAAATGATTGGGGTCAGCAGAATTATTTTTTAAAATAAACTGAAGGTAATACTTTCATTGAGCAAGGATGCAATGCATTGATTTAACAATAAGTGTAATAATTTGATTTACAAAGTTTAAGGGCCATATTTACAAACAGCTTGCGCCAGCGAACAACATCTTTTGGTGTTAAAAACTACTGTCAGGATTTACTAAAGACACACAGTGAAAAATTAGCACGTTATTTTTGTAGCTGACCTTATTGCATTTGCAGGAGTTTCCCTTTCAGACGCAAAATTTATGGGAGGAGAGTATTTGGTAACGCTTTATATTACAGCCCGGAAAGTGACCCAGTGATATGTAGACTCCAGCAGAAAATGCCATCATCTACTGAGTGAGATAAGAGCTGACTTTAAACTATAAAGTACTTGCATGTAAGTATAAGGAAACAATATGTAAAGTTTGGGGAATAAAGGGGTAACAACCAGGAGAATTAAACAATTATTTATACTGTAAGTATTATAGAACTAAGGGGTACTTATTCTACTATTATGATACAACAATCTTACATTTGGGAGCAATTTAGGTACCTTTTTTAAATAATGGTATACCAATACATACTGTATAGGCTTTTTAAAAATTACAGGGTTAAAGTTACAGGGTAAGTACAATACAAATACATATATAATCTAATATCACTGACTCGGAAACCCTTATTTGAAAAACAACTTATTACAGTTGGTCTGAAGCGATCAGAAGCACTTCAGAAGACATTGATCCATCCGTTGGGGTCGTATGGATTACTGCAGTTATTGCAGTTCAGGTCATTCTCAAAAAATTAGCATATTGTGATAAAGTTAATTATTTTCCATAATGTAATGATAAAAATTTAACTTTCATATGTTTTAGATTCATTGTACACCAACTGAAATATTTCAGGTCTTTTATTGTTTTAATACTGATGATTTTGGCATACAGCTCATGAAAACCCAAAATTCCTGTCTCAAAAAATTAGCATATCATGAAAAGGTTCTCTAAACGAGCTATTAACCTAATCATCTGAATCAACTAATTAACTCTAAACACCTGCAAAAGATTCCTGAGGCTTTTAAAAACTCCCAGCCTGTTTCATTACTCAAAACCGCAATCATGGGTAAGACTGCCGACCTGACTGCTGTCCAGAAGGCCATCATAGACACCCTCAAGCAAGAGGATAAGACACAGAAAGACATTTCTGAACAAATAGGCTGTTCCCAGAGTGCTGTATCAAGGCACCTCAGTGGGAAGTCTGTGGGAAGGAAAAAGTCTGGCAAAAAACACTGCACAACGAGAAGAGGTGACCGGACCCCGAGGAAGATTGTGGAGAAGGACCGATTCCAGACCTTCGGGGACCTGCGGAAGCAGTGGAGTGAGTCTGGAGTAGAAACATCCAGAGCCACAGTGCACAGGCGTGTGCAGGAAATGGGCTACAGGTGCCGCATTCCCCAGGTCAAGCCACTTTTGAACCAGAAACAGCGGCAGAAGCGCCTAACCTGGGCTACAGAGAAGCAGCACTGGACTGTTGCTCAGTGGTTGCATGTCATTCAGAAATTAAGGTGCCAGAGTCTGGAGGAAGACTGGGGAGAAGGAAATGCCAAAATGCCTGAAGTCCAGTATCAAGTACCCACAGTCAGTGATGGTCTGGGGTGCCATGTCAGCTGCTGGTGTTGGTCCACTGTGTTTTATCAAGGGCAGGGTCAATGCAGCTAGCTATCAGGAAATTTTGGAGCACTTCATGCTTCCATCTGCTGAAAAGCTTTATGGAGATGAAGATTTCATTTTTCAGCACGACCTGGCGCCTGCTCACAGTGCCAAAACCAGTGGTAAATGGTTTACTGACTATGGTATTACTGTGCTCAATTGGCCTGCCAACTCTCCTGACCTGAACCCCATAGAGAATGTGTGAGATATTGTGTAGAGAAAGTTGAGAGACGCAAGACCCAACACTCTGGATGAGCTTAAGGCCGCTATCGAAGCATCCTGGGTCTCCATAACACCTCAGCAGTGCCACAGGCTGATTGCCTCCATGCCTCCAAGGTATTGTGATGGAGTGCATAACTGAACATAATTATTTGAAGGTTGACTTTTTTTGTATTAAAAACACTTCTTTTATTGGTCGGATGAAATATGCTAATTTTTTGAGACAGGAATTTGGGGTTTTCATGAGCTGTATGCCAAAATCATCAGTATTAAAACAATAAAAGACCTGAAATATTTCAGTTGGTGTGCAATGAATCTAAAATATATGAAAGTTTAATTTTTATCATTACATTATGGAAAACAATGAACTTTATCACAATATGCAAATTGTAAAACCTTAAAATACATTCAAATAGAAAACAGTTCCCTTTCAAGGGAACTTCCGCTGCGTCGAGAATCGACACTATGGGGAATGCCCTTAGCATGACGCGCCTGAAGCATGAATAGAACTAGTCCAATCCTGATTGGTGCTGCGTGATGACGTCAGCCGTGACGTCGCCTGTGACGGTGAGCGGAAGCTATAAAAGGAGACCGGAACATAGCAGCGGCAGCTTTTCTGTCCTTCAGCAAGCGTTATTTGTGAAAACGGTCTGTCTTATTTGGTGTTGTTTGTTCGGTATATATAAGGTATTGTGATGGAGAAGAATTTCAGGCAGTGTGCGTCCCCTTGCCCACGCTTTCTAAGCGAGGGTAACACACACATGCTCTGTGTTTGTTTGGGAGTGGAGCATGCACAAGCAGCGTTCGAGGGCGCTGCTTGTGCAAACTGTGAAAAGTTGCCCCTGAGAACACTCCGCTCCCGCCTGAGCCTGTTCGATGAATCAGGCCAGGCTCGCGCTCCCCATGGATCAGGTCCCGCGTTTGTCGAGGCATCACGGCGCTTGCATTCATGGGGATCGCAGAGGGATCTGGCTGATAGTGTTGAGACGGCCGCGGCCCTTTCCCAACACTCATCAGCCAGTTCTCGTGATCCCGCTCACGGCTCGGGAGCCCGTTCTGTGGCTTCTCCTGACCGCAGAGAGGATCCGATGTTACAACTATCTGAATCCGAGGATTTACATGTTGTTAACATCGAGGCAGGAGAATGTGAAAATCCATCACCACATTCTCCTGCCTTTGAGGAGCTGCTGGAGGTTGTAACCAGGGCCGTGGCCAAATTAAATATCGATTGGCCCCCTGAAACGCAGGAAGCGACTAAAAAAAGTAAGCTTGATGAGCGCTTCCTGCAAGCCCGGTTACAGCCTTAACGCCGGAGTCTCCAATTTTTCACTGATCTCCACACCGAGGTGTCGAGATCGTGGAATAAGCCCTTCTCTCGACTTTCTAGCCCTGATGTTCATTTATACTCTACTATCATGGGGTCGAGAGAGAGGGGCTACGGGACGATGCCTCGGATCGAAGAGTCGTTTGCTAGTCATCTCTCGCCCGATGCTGCATCGTCTCTGAGAGCTCCGGCACTTCCCCTCAAGCCCTGCCGTACCACTTCGGCTTTGGTTGGGAAGGCATATATGGCGGCAGGTCGGGCTGGTGCTAGCCTGCATACAATGGGGCTTTTGCAGGCGTACCAGGCCGACCTCCTCAAAGAGGTGGACGACAGTGGGGAGGTCGCCCTCGACGATATTCGAGAAATGCGTAGAGCGGTTGACTTGTCTCTCCGTGCTACCAAGGAGACGGCCCGTGCCATCGGCCGCTCTATGGCAGCATTGGTAGCTACGGAGAGACATTTGTGGCTGAATTTATCGGGTGTCGGGGATAAAGACAGGGCTTTCCTCCTCGATGCCCCGGTTTCGCCTACTGGCCTCTTCGGCGACGCAGTTAATATTGTCGTCGAGAGGTTCCAGGAATCGAAACGTCATTCAGCCGCACTCAAACACCTTATCCCCCGCCGTTGTCCTAAGCCTCATGGGTCTGCTGCCAGGGGGCAGTCCCATGAGGCAGCCGCCAGCTCCTCACACCTGCACCAGCAGAAGGAGAGTGTTGCTTTTCGTGCTTCCCCGAAGAAGGCCTGGGGCCAGGGGCAACACTCTCAACCGAAGTCTTCCAAACCGAAGGCAGATCTGAGGACTGTCATTCAGGCTAGGAAGGCTTCGTCAAAGAGGTCCTGATGCGTTGCGCAGGCCTCTGAGGGTGGTCCCCTCCGTGATCGAGCAACAACAGCTCGCTCCTTCACGGAGCCCTCAGGAAATCGATGTATGCTTCCCGCCGCTACGTGCACCTCGGGACGCATCGGTTTCCAGCGATAAAAATAGTGCAGTGTCCGCCCGTAAAGTTTGCGGCTCCGCGTATTTTGTTCCCTCTCATGAGGTCTGCAGAAAAATGTAATCGGTTAGCTCCTGCCAGTCAAATGCTTCAGGTCACCGATATCTCGATTGTACGACCGGAGGTCAGCCCCGAGAGGCTGATCCCCCTAGCAGATTATTTAGACACCTGGAAGGGTCTTCAACATATATCTCAGTGGGTCCTGCTCACAGTAGGAAAGGGGTACAGAATTCAGTTCGAATATCGTCCACCTCGGTTCAGCGGTGTGGTTCACACGCTGGTCAAACCAGAGCAGGGTCAGGTCATGGAACAAGAAGTTCAGTCCCTCTTGGCAAAGGAGGCCATAGAACGTGTTCCTCCTCAAGATTGGGAAACCGGGTTCTACAGCCGGTACTTCATAGTTCCCAAGAAGGATGGGGGGTTAAGCCCTATTATAGATCTCAGGGTATTAAATCGGTCTCTGAGGAGATACAAGTTCAAAATGTTGACTATACCTCTAATCGTGAGTCAAATCAGATCCGAGGACTGGTTTGTCACCATAGATCTAAAGGATGCTTACTTCCATATCTCCATCCTTCCTCAACACAGGAAGTTCCTAAGATTCGCTTTCGGGGGACTAGCGTATCAATACAGGGTTCTTCCGTTCGGCCTAGCACTGTCCCCTCGCACCTTCACGAAGTGCATGGATGCTGCTCTTGCTCCTTTGAAACTTCAAGGCATTCGCATCCTCAACTACATCGACGACTGCCTAATATTAGCACAGTTGCTGGAGTTGGCGGTTCAACATCGAGATGTCGTTCTGCATCACTTGAGGTGCTTGGGGTTAAGGCTCAATGTCAAGAAGAGTTTGTTAATTCCTCTACAGAGAATAACTTTTCTGGGGGTGGTTTGGGACTCAGTCACGATGCGGGCACAGCTGTCTCCCGCTTGTATAGACTCTATCCTGACCACAGTAATGAGTCTCAGATTAGGCCAGGCTGTCACTGTCAAACACTTCCAAGGGGTTCTGGGTCTTCTTGTAGCAGCGTCCAACGTTATTCCTTTTGGCCTGCTGTATATGAGGGCCCTGCAGTGGTGGCTCAGGACCAGAGGGTTTTCCCCGAGCGGGAACCCTTTTCGCATGATCAAGGTAACGTGCAGATGCCTTCGTTCCCTGGTCATGTGGAAGAAACCGTGGTTCCTGTCCCTGGGTTCTGTGTTGGGAGCACCGTGTCAGAGAAAAATTTTGACCACGGATGCGTCCCTCACAGGCTGGGGTGCGGAAATGGAAGGCCGCTACACCAGGGGTCTCTGGAGGGACCATCATCTTTCTTGGAATATCAACTGCCTGGAGATGATGGCAGTGTTTCTGTCTCTCAGGCATTTCCTCCCAGACCTCAGAGGCCATCATGTTCTAGTACGAACAGACAACATGTCGGTGGTCTCATATTTAAATCGCCAAGGGGTCGCGCCCTCTGTGCAGACTGGCGCATCAAGTTCTCCTATGGTCCCAGGGGAAGCTTCTGTCTATCAGAGCAATGTTTATCCCCGGGGACAGCAATTTGGGAGCAGACATTCTGTCGAGGCAGGGGCTGAGGCCCGGGGAGTGGAGACTCCACCCCGAGTCGGTGGAGCTAATATGGAAGGAGTTCGGTCAGGTGGAGGTGGACCTATTTGCCTCCCGAGAGAATTCTCACTGCCCGCTATGGTACTCCCTTACTCATCCAGCTCCCCTCGGGGCTGGATGCCATGGTGCAGATGTGGCCGAGGCTACGTCTGTACGCCTTTCCCCCAATCGCTCTGCTCCCAGGGGTTCTAGAGAGGGTCCGGCGGTACGGGATCCGCTTACTCCTAGTAGCCCCGTCCTGGCCGGCCCGAGTATGGTTCTCGGACATCATGGTCCTCCTAGCAGGCCCTCCGTGGCAAGTTCTTATCAGGAGGGACCTCATTTCTCAGGAAGAGGGCACAATATTTCACCCTCGTCCAGAACTATGGAAACTGTGGGTCTGGCCCCTGAGGGGGACCAGCTCATGAGTGCAGGTCTCTCAACCGAGGTTGTTGAGACTATCCTAAACTCTAGAGCCCCCTCCACAAGGAAACTGTATGCTTTGAAGTGGAATGTGTTCTCTCTATGGTGTAGAGATCACTCGTTGGACCCAGTTAACTGCCCAGTGGCTTCAGTGCTGGAGTTCCTCCAGAACCGCTTCTCTGACGGGCTCTCCCCGTCCACGCTTAAGGTCTATGTGGCGGCCGTGGCTGCCTTCCACACGCCTTTAGGGGTGGGCACTTTGGGGAGACACCCACTTATTGTTCGTTTCCTTCGTGGAGCAACGAGGATGAGGCCTGTCATCGAGTCCAGAGTCCCTCCTTGGGACTTGTCAGTGGTCCCTGGCGCCCTTCGAACCTCTGGGTGAGGTGGCGGAGAAGTTCATGTCTTTTAAGGTAGCATTCCTGCTTGCCATCACGTCCCTATTAAGAGTTGGGGACTTGCAGGCTCTATCGGTCGCTCCTTCTTGCCTCGAGTTCGCTCCTGGCAGAGTAAAGACTATTCTCCACCCTAGACCGGGCTATGTCCCTAAGGTGCCCTCAAATATGGCACGGTCTATAATTCTCCAGGCCTTCCATCCTCCAACGCATGTGTCGGATGAGCAAGCTAATCTTCATTTACTTTGCCCGGTCCGAGCCTTGGAGGTCTATGTGCATAGGACCTCAGCTTGGAGAAGGTCGGACCAGCTACTTGTGTGTTTTGGGGCACCCAATAAGGGTTTTCCTGCTTCCAAACAGACTATAAGTAGGTGGATTATAGAGGCTATTTCGGCAGCTTACGAGGTGCGTAACTTGCCTTCACCTCTTCTGCTTAGGGTCCACTCCACGAGAGGAGTGGCTTCCTCTAAAGGCCTACTTGCGGGTGTTTCCCCTTCAAGAGGTCTGTGATGCCGCAGGCTGGGCCTCCCCTCATACTTTTATAAAACATTCCAGTCTGGATCTGCCCTCTACACCGGGTTCACAGGTTCTCTCGTCTTGAGTGTGCCAGTTTGCTTCACACCAGGGCGTGCTCTCTTAGTGTGGCGCAGTGGGTATTTCGTTCCCCATAGTGTCGATTCTCCACGCAGCGGAAGTTCCCTTGAAAGGTCCCTCGGCCACACTCTTCGCTCCCCTGGAGACGACTTGCTTCGGACTTTTTAAAAGCTACCGCTGCTATGTTCCGGTCTCCTTTTATAGCTTCCGCTCACCGTCACAGGCGACGTCACGGCTAACGTCATCACGCAGCACCAATCAGGATTGGACTAGTTCTATTCATGCTTCTGACGCGTCATGCTATGGGCATTCCTCAAAGTGTCTATTCTCGACGCAGCGTTCGTTCCCTACCCAGGGAACGAGGGTTACAGACGTAACCCAAGACGTTTGTTCAAATTGTAGTGATATTTCACAATATTACTGTTTTAAAGTAGACTATTTGTGATCAGTCGTGGTAAGCATAAGATACTTCTTTCAAAAACATTAAAAAACCTTACCAACCCCAAACTTTTGATCTGTGGTGTATATTATATTTATAATTTATATTCTGATGTATATTATTATTACTATTATTCAACTATATAATTTAAAAAGAATGCCACATAACAGATTTGATTTGACTGGACAGTTAAAATATTAGTTTCCCAAGGATCAAAAAAAGCATTTGAATAGAAATTATATTTATGTGTGTTAAACATCTTCTAATTTTTACATTAAAACTTTGGGTAACACTTTAGAATACGGTTCCTCCGTTAATGAATTAAGAATCTAGTAACTACTATTAACTAACAAGAAACTCTGGTTAACAAATTAGTAAGTAATAGCACACACATGAAAGTTGTAGTTCACTATTAACTAATCAATAACTACTATTTATTTTATGCTTCCCAGATAACTACTGAAAAAGTTTCATAATTCATGCAAAACTAATCAATAACTAATGCAGAACAAATGACTACCTGTAAACAAGGTTGTTTACATTATCAATATGTTATAGCATAGCCCACTTATGATTTGGGAAAACTTTGAATAATTAACCTATGCTATCTTCTAGAGAACTATTTATCAGCTGAATAATTTTAAAGAAATGGATTTTTAAATGCAGTTGTCGCGACCTTACTTGTCCAGTGGCTAATTTTCCGGCATTCTTCAGGACTCGCATTGAATCAATATAGAGTCATGGTGACTATTGGAACATATTGAGTCATCAGCCATCCAAATACCATATACAGTGATTTTATTATTTGACCTACCTCTCAAAAAAACATTTTTATGTAGGTCTCCTAGCTCATATAAGTGTGTGTGTGTGTGTGTGTGTGCGTGTTTGTGTGAATATCTAAAATTCTACACTTTAGGATTGGCTTTTCATTAGTAACTACTGTACGAATCATGGTAACTAGCTAGTAATGACTCAAGTGTTAGTACATACTTCCAAAGGAATTACTAAATATTTGGATCCGTATTCTAAAGTGAAGATCATGGTAAATAGCTAGAACTATATGAAGTAACACTAGTATGTAGTGTTGTAGTGTATGTAGTGTAAGTATGTAGTAATTCCTTTAGAAGAATGTAACACTTGAGTCATATGTCTAGTCATTTGTCCTGCATTAGTTATTGATTAGTTTTGGATGAATTATGAAACTTTTTCAGTAGTTAGGAGCATAAAAAAGTAGTTATTGATTAGTTAATAGTGAACTACCACTTTCATGTGTGTGCTATTACTTACTAATTCGTTAATCAGAGTTTCTTGTTAGTTAATAGTAGTTACTAGATTCTTAATATTGCGTTACTCATTTGTACCTGTGTAGTTATACATTAATGAAGGAACCGTATTCTAAAGTGTTACCAAACTTTGATTATGTAGATTATCACAAGCTGCCTCAAACGAGAAGCATTCATATAAATTTTTCCAACCGGAAAACAAGAAAAAGAAAAAAAGCATATCGTGTTGTATTGTGACTGAATGCAAAACTCTCCAAGTTGTTTTTAATGGAATTTCGCCAGCTGCGCTACAGAAAGCAAATAGTTACAGTTATGGAAATGATACACCATAGATTTTAGTCGCATTGGTGTAAACCGGCAGGTTAGTCTCTTCTATCAACAAAGAAAGAGAAGGGTGCGTCACGTCGTGTCAAAAGCACCTATTATAATCAGTGATTCTGTCTACACTGGATGTTTGCCAAGTCATTGACAGTAAACAGATGCTACGTACTAAGTCTGAGGCACTTGATCCGCGCCCTTTCACTACGGACAAATCCATTTGGAACGTTCGCTTCAATGTGTCCAAGGATGCACACTGTGTTAGAATGTTGTAGACCATTTTCTTTCACAAGTAGATAAAAAGAGTTTCAACTCGTAAATCTTTGGCATATACGCGCCTTAAACAAACGCCCCCAAAAACACCCTAAATGCCTCCATGTCTCTTTTGTATCGGTTTAGTGCGATCATAAAAAAAAAAAACCCTACAACCTAGGTACAAATATCAAAACAACAGAGCTCTACATGCAGGAGTTATTATATGACATTCAGAAATCACATAAAAAAATCATGCCTTCATTTTAAATGTTGCATGTGCCCACATGGATGCATGACTTGTGGAAGGCCTATCGATCCTCCCTCCTTATCTCTCTGACATTTACTTACCTCAGACTACATCTACCAAAGTCACATCCACCACTGGCATATCAGACCTCTAGCTAAGCATTTCTGTCATTACTTTAGCAGACGGATACAGAGAGAGATTTCAGTCATGCGTGAGGTAATAGGAATCCAATGACTTGATTGGCCCCCATGGGAAGGCTTTTCTTTTCTTTTCCTTTCCTTTACTTTCTTTCCATTTCCCCAGATCCGATGTGCAACTTTATGATCTTATTTATCCTTTTTTCTTTCCTGCTACATGTACATTTATATTTTTCTCCTTATGTTTTTCATAACCTGTGTCAATCCACCTACTCACACACACACACACACACACACACACACTTCTGCCCGGTGAAACTCACAGAGACATATGCACGGCTCTGCAAGGTTTTTTATTTTATTTTATTCAGTGCTATCTGATCACATTTTCACACAGCTCAGATAGTTCTTCTTTCCCTTCCTGCTGAGAGTCTTGCGCCAACACCAACCCCTGCAGAGCAGTCGTGATTAAGGCTAATTACCAACAAAACGGGCCAACATGACAAACTTTAGACAGCGGCCCTGCACCCATACAGCATAGGGAAAATGACTGTCAGTGTGTGAGCAGAAAGAATGAAATTCCTAAGTGTTATCTTCAGTGTGATGTAATGAGAGCTCTGGGTTAAAATAGGCACTTCACTACAAACATCCTTGTTAAAATTTTATTAAAAAAAGTGTCAATTTGGATGTCAAACATGAGCTGCAGCTCAATCTCATTGTTAATTACTATTCATTTCTATAAACAACATGATATGTTTTCAGCCGCCGCTGCAAAATTATGCAGTCATGAACAGTTTGCAAACAAGTTCTCAAATAAGCTCACACCAGTAAAACATAAAAGCCGTTTCATGACCCTGTCAATTTCAAATAATAATGTAGATGACAGTCTTTTTTATACCAACCCAGCAGTTACAGTGGATGAGGAGATAATAGATGAGTTGGAAGAAGCGCAGCTTGTTTTGCAATGTATTCTCCTCTTTGCTTGTTTGTGGCACACATACTGAGGTCTTATGGTCACATTTTCTATTGGAAAGCTCATTTAGACCAGGTTCATAAAGGCTGCCGGCACATCAATACCCTACTTGATTACATTCTCACCTCCGCTGAGAGGCCTCGATGAATATTTATCAATGTGGATGCACACGCACCCTCCCCTTTCATCACATCCGTCCACCGCCCCTCAAAACCTTCTTCACTTAATTTCTTTATGAATATTAAAGGCTGCATTATGTCAGCTCACAGACTGACAGCACTTGAGCTAATCCTGTTATTGTCTTAGCGAGATGGCTGCATCTCTTGCTTAATGTGTCAAAAAACATGCATCCCTTTATTTATTTCTTTTCCCCCCCTCTTTCTATTGTTGTGTTTGTCTTTTGTTGGCATGGAGACAGCCCTAAGTGGATCGGAAAACAATTTGTGGAGGTGGGAGGATGGGTTATCAAAGTGCTGCTTTCAATAGGAATATGCTTGACGTTAATTCTTGGCAAACAATCAATGTCTGGGTTTTCATGCAATGGGAGCGTCGGAAAAAAAACACAGGGAAGGAGACTTGAAATTAAAAACATCTATCTCAGTGATTGTCCAAAGTCACACAAAAAAACAAGAAAACGCTCACGTTTGATGCCACATGCATGCAATTCATCAGAAATTCAACAACAGTTTTTAAAACATATTCCAAGAAAGTATGTTTAAATTTCTTCATGCAAATCACTATCATGTGCTGTTAATAATTATAATACAACATTCTACTGTTTTAACATACAAAAACTGTCTGTTCCCTTTCAGTCGAGAACGTCAGACGTAGTCAACGTCGACTGAATGGGGATCACGCTAGGAAGCCAATCGTCTTCAATTGCTATTGAACGAGCCAATGGATTTGGCGTGCGTGACTCGCATCACACAGTCCACCTCCGCAGCGCGGGTATAAATACGGAAGTGAACCAGTTGCCTTTCGCTTCGGATCCGATCATTTGATGTCTCAGAAGAGTGATGTTGTTTACAACGAGCGAGTGTGTCGGTGTTCTTTTGGAAGACTCTCCCAGTGGTGGTGGTTTCTACAGCGCGAGTGCAACGGTGATTGTGGGCTTTTGAGCTCTCAACTGCTGCTTTAACAGAAACAAATTTCTGTTTGTTTGTGTTTGTTGACGGCTGGTTAGAGGGCATACAATTGTTGTATCAGTACGTTTGGGCTTACAGCACGCTGAAGCAGTTTTTGTGGACGGTTTATGTTCCCATTGCGGGAATATGACTGTCGCGGTGTTGAGATTGAGACTCGCCTTCGTCCGTGAAGCGCGAGTCCCCATTACCGAGCCACTTCCACCCTTCCACCGCAGCCGTTGGAGTCCCCCGTGGAGCGTGCTGGTCCATCTGTAATGGGTGGGCAAGTCGTTTCACCCGGGGCTCCCCCAGAGGACAGGAAGCCGATTACAGCATCGATGGGTGAGCTGGCCTCTGGAGATGATGACTCAACCGCGTTATCTTCCTCTGGGAGCATAACGTTGCCCGAGCTGGATCCAGAATTGTCAGCTATGCTGAAACAGGCTGTCAGGCTCGAGTGGAACTTTCCACCGTGTCCTGTTCAGTCTCGGTTGGATGATTGGTATCATCTCGGGGCGGGCCATGCTGGTTGTCAGCCCGCCACCCCAGTACCCTTCTTTTCCGAAATGCATTGAGAGCTTACTAGGTCGTGGACGGCACATTTTACTGCTGAAAACTGACTGAATGGTTCTTCATTTTCGTCCGACACGCAGGACTTACAAAGCCTGTGGTCAAGCCGCCGCCTCTTTGCGTGCCATGACCTTGCTACAGGTCTATCAGGCCAGGGCACTCATGGACATGCACGAGGGTAGACCAGACCGTGCGCTCATAGATGAGCACTGCACTGCATCCAATCTCGCCCTACAGGGCATGAGTGTCATGGTGTGCGCGATCGGTCTGGCGATGTCCACATAAGTGGTTCAGGAGCGCCATTGTTGGCTCAGCCTGGTTGATATGGTGGATGCGGACAAGGTTCGGTTCCTGGTCTCCCCAATTTCCCAGGTTGGCCTGGTCGGTGACGCGACAGTGAACTGCAGCCCAAGCGCAGACGGAGGCCATCCGGCATATCCTGCACCGGCGGCCAACTGCTGCCTTCACCCCGACGCCGGTGGCAGTTCCTCTGCCTGCTCGTCGCCGAGGGTGTTCCCCTGTCGCAGCTCTCGCTGGGCCTCCGCAGCAGTCTCCACTTAAGCCTCAGCTTGGAGCCGGACGCGGAAGGGGACGCCCAGCCCGCTCCAGACTCTGCCAAGCCAGATGGCAAGGGAGAGCGTAAGCATTCCTGAGCGGGTCCCAAGAGGGCAGGTCTGGCGGTGTGTGACCCTGCAAAGCCTTGCACGCCTCGGCCCCCTCTTGTTCGCAAGCACGGCAGCTAGGTGCGGTTCGAGGACCCGGTCATCCGCCTTCTCATGCATCCCTGGCTGTCTCGGACTTCGGACCGCCTTTGGGCCTTCTGAACCGGGTCCCTGTCCTCCACCTTGCTGCCCCACCTTGGGTACGTCTGTGGTCCCTGGCCCGGTCCGTGGAAGCCAAAAACGCTTCCCAAACCAGTCCAGATGGCAAACTATTCCATCAGACTCGGCTTGCGATTCCCTTTTGCTACAGGCTTCCGCCAAAGCTCAGTGATATTCATCACACCTAGGTGTTGAGCAAATATGCTCCTAAAATTGGTGACTTTTGTCACACCTAAGTGTTGAGCAGTGCTCCTGTCTTGTGTGCGCCCATCGCAGTCTGCTGGTGAAAGATGTGATGTAGCCTCTTCCTCCAGCCGATATGAAGGCCAGCTTCTATAAGCCTGTACTTAATTGTACCCTAGAGAGGTGGGTCATGACGATCATGGTCCTGTGATAATTGAAACGGGCCTTTTTTGGAAGCCTCCGTCCAATTTGTTACACAGAGATGCATTTCCAAATGCAACGTCCCCAAGATTGGTCTGCAGCTTTCGACCTGAGAGACATGTACTTCAGATCTCTATCCTTCCGCACCACAGGCCATCCTGTGTTTGTGCGTCCGAGGGGTGTGAAGTATCAGTACAAAGTCCTACCCTTCAAGTGCTCATAGCCATTTGGGTCCTCAGGTCAACTGGGAAAGAGTAAACTCGTCCACAGACTGAGGATCTCTTTTCTGGTTTGGAGATGGATTCGGCCACCGCATCTCTAAGACGAGTGTGTGGATGGTTAGTGCTCTTCAGATGCTCCTGGGCACATGGTAGATGCAGCCACTCGGCTTCCTCCATATGAATACCACTTCAGCACTGAGTTTCGGCCGAGTCCCGAGGTGACCGTGGCAGACCTGTTGTTTTTCCGGACCAATGGTCCTTAGAACGAGTGTCCATCAAATACTGGCTGAGGGGCCACGTACAAAGGGCATGCAGTAACGGAGGTCTGGGCGGCCCTCCGACTGCATTGGCATCTATTGTCTACATTGCGACCGATGCGCTACGCTTCCCTTGCATGTTACAAGCCCATCACCTCCTCCTTGGAGTCAGAAGCTTCTGAGGTCGCTTCACTCCACTATTTCTTCTGGCCTGCTCAATCGAGCCGCCAACGAGCCTCACGACAGCCTATGGCCAGGGAGAGTGGAGACTCCATCCCCAGGCGATCCAGCTGGCCAGGGACCACTTCGGGGATGCACAGTTACATCTGTTTGCCTTTCCGGATTCGTTCCTGTGCCAGTTGTTTTTTCTGTCCAAGCGAACATTTCAGGCTGGTCTTAAATTTGGACGCGGAGGTTCAGGGAGCAACCGCAGGATATGTGGTAGTCACCATCACTTCTGTGAGAGCATTCCCTGTATAGGAAGTTGTGCTTACGCCAAATAGGACTGGAACCTATTCGTTGAGTGAGTCTTCTCTTCGTGAGGAGATCCTGAAAGCGTTCGATCATTCAGTGCTCTCTTTTCTGCAAGATGGGTTGGAGTGAGGGCCGTGTCCTCCACCCTCAAAATGATTTTGCCTCTATTTTTGACGCACATCATGATGCAGTTGCATGGGAAGCACGTCCTGATCGTCAGGTTCCTAAGGGGAGCAAGGGAAATGAATCCCCTTGCGCCCCTCTTTATCCTCTTAGGCCTTATCTCTGGTGCTACTGCACTGTACAGACCACCCCTGAGCCACTGCAGGCAGTGAGTTAAAAATTCTGTTTTAAAGAAACAGTTCTCCTGCTCGCCTGGTTTCTACTAGAGGGTAGGGACTTGCTCACTGTCGGTCAACGAGTTGTGCCTGGAATTCGGGCTGGCTAACTCTCACAAGCTGAGACCCCGGCCTTGATATGTGCCCAAGGTTCCTACCTCTCCCTAAAGGTGGGACCAGGTAGTGAGCCTGCAAGCGCTGCCCCGGAGGAGGCAGACCAAGCCCTGACTTTTCTTTCCGTTCGTTATTGCGGTTATACATGCACAGACCTTAAAGCTGCAGTCGGCAAGTCTGGCAGATTGAGTGGAGTTAGGCAAAATTTTGAATGTTTACAACTCTCGTGCCCCTCCCCCACTATCAACGAATACCCTCCCACCGAGTTCGTGCTCGTCAGTGCGTGTGCACCACGAACCTGCCCAACAAGTGCTAACGTTAGCTATCCATACCAACACATTTGGGCAAACATACTTAGATTACTAACACAACACTAAGAAATAAAGTAACTGGTTGATAAAGCACAATTACCTTGAAGAAATGTTGCAAGCTCTGCATCCAGCTTGAACCCAATTAAATCACGTAAATCTCTCCACCTTTCAAATGCCGATCCGATGTTGATCCTGGTTTTATTACGGCACGGTCGCTTTCTTTCTTTACTTCTTTCTTTTCAGCAGGTGTTGTTTTTGACCTCCTAGCTCTTGAGGTTAACTGAGGAATTGGAATCTTTTCCGCCATCACTCTTCGTTACTGTGCGAACTTCAGGCGTGTGCATGTGATTGTAATGTGCGCGAGGGGTGGCGTGTGCACGACCTGTGATTGACAGTCAGATCTCACACCCCCCTGCGCTGATTGGACACAATGAAACGGGAGTGGTGGATTTTTGCAAAATAAATAACACGCTCCAGGTGGAGTTAGAAGCTCGGGTTTTTTTCTAAAACCACTTTATTTATGTTGTTCTGTCAGATTACAGTGTCGATTTCACTGAATATGATCAAAAAAATGTTGCCGACGGCAGCTTTAAGCTTAGGACCTTAGACCAGCTCTTGTCTGTTAAGGAAATCAGCAGAAAAGGGAAGGCTGTTTCCAAGCGAGGTTGGCCCACTAAATTAGTGGTTGCCTTCATCTTGGTGCGTGCATCCACTTAAGTATTTATACCCGCGCTGCGTGTGTGATGAGAGTCACGAACGCAAAATCCATTGGCTCGTTCAATAGTATTCGAAGACGATTGGCTCCCTAGCGTGATCCCCATTCAGTCGACCAGGACGTTATGCTACTTAATGTTGCGAAATGATATTTGTTATATTCTTTTCATTTCTTATCATAAACACACTGGTTTGTAGCACAAATAGTTTTACCATTTACCACACTGTTACAGCTTGTTTCCTATTCTAGCTTTAATAAAATTAAAAGGTGGCTACTTAATGATTTCATGTCTCACACTACACTGACCTACAGACCTACGGACCAGTGTTGTAATTTTTTTAAGATAAAAATTGAAGATAAAACAAAAGCAATCCCATAATATATGTTTGATCAATTACTTTAACATTCTCTGAAAAATCAGAGTGTGTGACATTATTTTGCATCAAACATTGACCATTAAAATACATTAAAACTGTAGTTCAACCATCTTCAGTCGAAAGATCATGGTTGTTGAACAAAAACAGTTCAGCAGTCAGAGGAGTCCTTTAATTTAATTGCTGGAAATGTATGTTATTATATTTCAGGTGAAATATGTATTAATTTTATGCAACAAAAAAGTTTCATCATAGACATTGGCTTGATGAATGTTAATTCACTGAAATCACAGCATGATATAATCGTAAATATGACTAGTCTTCATAATGCTTTCTGCCAGTGTTCTAACGGGCGATGTTGCATCAATGCAGTTGTTAAGCTGAATGAGCCACTATAGATCTACCAAAAAAACAACACAGACTTAAGGACAGGTGGTCAGTGGGTATGAGATCAAATGTTCCAGCATAAGAACAGTCTCATTTACTCATTGTTCCCTTCAATTCTGATATCCTCTCTGATTATTATCCTAAATAAAAGCAAAACAAGTTTTACTATTTTCAATCTAAGATATTAAACTACCCCTTATGTATATTCCGGTATGGTATTGTTTATGTTATAACTGGTTTTATGTTTCGTGCAGAACAGCACTTTTAATAATTTCAGATTAAAGTATCCAGTGAAATTGCCAAATGTCTGCCTGTTAGGCAATAGTCTCTAAACATCTCTGTCCATGTATTTGATAGAGATAACTAATAACCATCTGTCCCTCCATCCTCTCCCTCTCTCTCTCTCTCTCTCTCTCTCTCTCTCTGTCTTGCCCCGTTGTGTGGACGTTTTGATTGACAGAGTATGTTTGGCATGTTGCCTCTGCAACAGACAGCGAATTGAAAAAATGACAGAGAGAGCCGCTTAGCTCTATTTAATGGCAATCACAGACACATACAGAAAATACAAACATGCTCAAACACACACACATGCATAAAATTATCACAAAAGTTTTTAGGATGTTCAATATTAGGAAAATTAAGGAAGTACTATTAAAATTGGGTCAGAAAATAAATGCCTGATTCAGCTTTTGGAGTTTTATCTGATCTACTAATTCACAGGAATTGAGCAAGCTAAGACTACCAAAAATGCTACAGTAAAACTATGCATTTTCAGATATGAGTATTTTCTGAAGGAAAATAACATGAGAAAAAAAAACATGAATCGGTAAAAAAATTAAAAAAAATTATATATATATATATATATATATATATATATATATATATATATATATATATATATATATATATATATATAAATATATATATATATATATATATATACATATATATATAAATAACCATTTAGAACCACAAGAGATTTTGCTTCTGATGCCTTTAGCAAAAATCGTATAGTGAACCAACTGCAATGATAACAGGATTTCAATCCTGGTATTGAACCTTTCATGTGGGAGGTAAGGCTATTTTCTATTAGTTGACTGCTAGTCATTAGTGCTATGAGTTTTGTTGCATTTAGCCTTTGATGGGCTTTTCACATTTGAAATAGTGTGTCATTCTAAACCCCGGTAAAACAGAACCCTAGGTTATCTTGTTTCAAGATACCTGGTGTTAAAGTGAAGAAGAGACCATTTGACATTTTCCCCCTCCAACGCTGAAACTTCTGATTATATACAACACGTGGCGTTTCAATCATGGCAACTGTGTTTGGCATGGTAATGGATAATGTTGATATGTTTGGTCTTTGTTCTAGATCTGCTACACTGCTGCTGATTATTGCTGCGGCAGAGCAAGTACGGGACTTGCTACTGCCAATACATACATAACACCCTGCTGTGAGTAAGAAAGAAATGCTGCTGCTGTACAGTATAGCGTATATAAATTACCCGTAGCAGATCAATAAAGGTGGAGCGGGGGAAGGTGGAGGGTTTCTGAAAGTGCACTGCACTGCCACAGCAAATGCTGACCAAGCTCATTGGCTACTGATACAGCAGGAACCAATTAGCTGTGCCCTATAGAGAATGATGTGATTGAAAGCAGATTGAGTTAAGGACCTATCAGCCAGCACCATCTAAAGTTTTGTGACAGAGTTTTGTATTTCTGTGACTGCCCAAAGCATGTAAATATGAACTACACGATTGGTTGTCTGTTTGTTAAGTATCTAGCCATAACATTCTAACAACACACTGTTTAAAGGGATAGTTCACCCAAAAATTAAAATTCTGTCATCATTTACTGACCCTCAAGTTGTTCCAAACCTGTATACATTTATTTTTTCTGCTAAATGGAAATGTATTGAAGTGGAAGTCAATGGCTACCGTCAACTGTTTTGTTACCCACATTCTTCAAAACACCTTCTTTTGAGTTCAGCAAAAGAAAGGAATTCATAAAAACTTGAGGGTGAGTAAATGATGAACTATCCCTTTTACACTGCACACGTTTGGCACAGCAATGTGAGGTTGCTAGGGACTGCAGATGAAAATTAGCCTGTATGGCTAAATCTAGCACATTTACATGTTGGACCTTGTACTCATGTTAATTAATGTGCATTATCCCTTTAAATAAAGAAACTCAAACAAACTCAAACTCAAAACATGCTCCAGAGTTTCATAACCATAGATTAAAAAAAAATAGCTCCTGGGTTTAGAACAACGATGCCCTGGCGTTAAGCGCAGTGTGAAAAGCATTAAATTGTACTTGAAAGACATTTACATAAACAGCATAAGGTCTCAGATCCATGATTTGAACTTAATGCTGGTGGTGCTAGGGCTAATCTATCACATTTCATTCTAGAATTCGAAATAAACCGTCTATAAAAGAATGCTAAGTTAAGGGACAGATTTTGTGAATAAAATACATTCAAAAAGGGGTTGCACTCTGGGAAAGGAGGATGTCATCACTGGTGAGGGAGGAAAAGGGGAGAGAAAGCAGACTCCTTTCCTCTGACTTACATCACTCAGTCCAGCCTCAAGAATCTGCAGACCACTCTCCTTCTCCAGCTGTCCTTTCTGCTCAACTGTTAAAGAGAAAAAATAGGGACTGAGTGAGAGCACAACATAGCATGCCATCAGTGTTGAGGTGAAGATGTGTGACAGGAGTGTTTGGGCACATCTGAACGAGTATTGGGCTGCCTGCTGCACGTACAAAAAATACATTATATATCTTAAATGTGCCAGATTTCTTTTTTCTTTTTCTTTTTTTAAATCGGAAAACTAAAATATATCAAATGAATCAATATAAAGCCATTTGAACCAGGATATTAAACATAAATATCCGCAAGCAATAATCAACGGGGTCAGAGGACGAGAAAAAATGGCTAGAGGGTGTGTGCACTGAGAAAGGATTTTAGTATGTTTGGGAACTTTAGCTGCAAGTACAAACATTTAACCTACAGGGTGAATCTGGGACCAAGAGCATTGTGTGGATGCAAAAAACGAATTACTGAGTTTGCTATGGATGTTTTCATATTTTCAGCTGATGGATCAAAATTCTGGAGCTTCATTCAGCATCTGACTGTTTCAGAAGTTCAGACCATGGAAGAGCTTTAGCACTGAATAAAAATCCAAAAATATTATAAAAAAAGAGGACTCATTTACTGGTAACAATTGGTTCGCTACTAAGCAGTTTTGCATAGGATCAGGGATACTTTTCTTTGATTACGTCTCAGAAGACTAAAATCAACTAGTATCAAATTCAATAATGTTGTGATCTTTCGACACATATATGAGGTTATCCATTGTTTTGGCATTTTAAGAGCCACATCTGCTCTGACATGACAGAAAAAGTAAAGCATGATGTGTTAAATATCAGCCCTTTTGACATTTTGCTGTCAGTAATGTTAGTTTGCTTACAGCCCCAACCAAGCAATTAATGTGATACTTCACTCAACAATGAAAATTCTGTCATTATTTACTCACCCTTAATTGTTCCATACCTGTATGAATTTCTGTCTTCTGCTGAACATAAAAGAAAATATTTTGAAGAATGTCAGTAACTAAACAGTTGATGTGCCCCATTGACTTCCATAGTATGGAACAATGACAAAAAAAAAAAAAAAAAACACTTCTGCTGTGTTCAGCAGAAGAAATGAATTCATATAGGTCTGGAACAACTTGTGTCACATTTAGATTCCAAAGATGATGATGAATACAGTTTAAGAGTTTCAAAATTGTAATAAGGTTTATTAACAGAAGCAATTACTCGAGGCAGAGTGCATAGGGAACACCAACAATATCGGACAAAGACAGAAAGGAAATGAGGAACTTAAATACTCAATGATATTGAACTCAATAATGATCAGCTGTGATAATAAAATGAATATCTATGGTAATAGATGACTGGAGAAATAACTAGAGCAAAGGAAACAGATGACAAACAAACTAAAAGTACATGAAAGTGAAACTAAATGATGTTTTATTAACAAAGTTCGGGAGAATCACGTTCAGATAATTAACACGGGTGGAGAGCACTCTACAATCATGATTAAAACGCGTATAGACTCAGCAGTCTCACCTCATTTCACCGACAGTTTAGCAGCGTCCCTCCACCACCCCTTCTCCACTCTTCTAGTCCTAAACCACTTTACGGGGGGGGAGTACTCTGGGTTCGGGCCGAATTCCGAGCTCGGAGCCCTCCCCCCGGACAGCACGCCAAATACGCATTATACTTTATTCCCTTTAATTGTATGCAAGTGTGAACTCGTGAACTGAACATAATCGTGACAACCTGTGGGTGAGTAAATGATGACAGAATTTTCATTTTTGGGTCAACTATCCCATATTTTCTGTTTATCTGCAACTGTTTTCTGTCTCTCCTCAACACAACCGAGACCAAACAATCATCAATTTAAACCAACTAAAATCAAAACTCTGAAGAGAAGTAGTGAAACTCAGTGGTAAAGCGACGTGACCTCTCAATTGTTTCAATTGAATGGACAGTGAATGCATACAATAAACTGTTGTAAATATTCTCGGCCAGTTACTGATTTAACTGTGTGAACAATTAACCTGCCATGTTCTATAAGCAATAAAGGAACATTGCAAAACATGAGCGTGAGTGCATGAGCACTAAATATGTGGATTTTAACATATCTCACGATGATGGAATCAAATGAAATGCATTAGTTAAAAAAAGATTAAACACTTTCTGCTTGCCTTGATTCTCAGGCAAGTTGCTCTTTTCAAGCACAGCTTTGATAGTGCATTTAGAGAGAGAGAGAGAGTGAATTAAAAGGCTTTTTACAGATTACACAGAAGGGAAAATAATTATACAGTGTGAAATTATAATTGACTTTGTTTACTTTGCTGGAGCAGAAAAGGCAGAGGGAGGGGGCGGGGTTAAGAGGCTGCACTGAGATAGTGAAGAGAGAGAGAGACAGATATATAAGAAAAAAACAGGCCGTCAAACCTGCAGGTAGATAAGGCACGAAAAGTGTGAAAATAAATGGCAAAGCAAGGAAGCCAATGCGAAGAAGTTCGGAAGTTCGGAAAAGAGAGGGGGGGGGGGGGGGATGGGGGGGGGGTGACGTTCAGTTAAGTTCTGAAAAAACAGAACAAAATGAGTTGTGTGGAAAAAAAAGAGAGAGAATCTTTAAGTGCCCCAAGATGACGGCTATGCTAATGACACCAGCTGAGTTGGTCTTCAGTGCTGGTCTTGTCTGTTGGAGATCTTTAATTAGGATTTTAATCTATCAAAGCCCGTTTCTCTCACCATATACTCTTAATGCTACATTCAATACGATTAAGCACGATGCCTCATTGAGCGCCTCATCTCTCTTTACATCACTGTCTGCCTGTGACAGCACTAAAGGCTGGTCTCTATAAACAGGTGTATGTGTGTGACAGAATGACAATGAGGGAGAGTGTGAACTAAAGTGTCTATCAGCTGCTGCGGTTGAGAGAAAATGAAAGACACTTTTTTAGTGTCTGGGTCTCAAATACAGCTGAGCTATTCTCCACCACATCATCACTTCTCGAGACAGAGATCATCCAAGCTCAGTAAACATCTATTACTGCCATATATATATTGTTTTGTCGTACAGGCACGTAAAAAAAGGTCGCAAATATACTCTTCGTTTTTTGTACATGGTCATTTTTGACAGCTGAACATTTGTTTTGCTAAACAATGTGATGTGATTAAAAATGTTGTGCTATCTTAAATCGCTCAAATATACTATACGATAAAATGAAATTCATAGAATGGCTTGGTATAATTTTTTATTATTTAAATGTGTATATGTCCAAATCAGAGTCAAGTGATGCAACCAAAATTCAGAAAATGAAACCATAAAACAGGAAGTGATCTCATAGAGAAGACCCATGCAAACCCTCACAACTGTGTCAAGGTCATAGTCTATTACAATATCACATAGGGTGATCATTTTTATGGGAAGAAAAGCAAGTTCAGACTTGAAAATATCATGTGATGACTTCAAAAACAATAATATTAAACATGAATGAGTAATGTAAAAAAAAAAGGTCATTTTATGGAAACTTTATCACAAAACAACATGAATACAAACAGTTTATTCCTAAATGATTTTTAAAAATATATTTTTAAATATATTTAAAAAAAATTATTTTTGAAAATACTGTTTTCTTTATTGAGGCCAATTTTATGTTAATGACCCATATTTGTTAATGAAGAACCTGGATGATATTAAATAACAATGTTATCAAACTAAGGGTACATTTACACGACCACAATGTACTAAAAACGTAAATGTTTTTCCTTTGCCTTTTTTCACATACTGATGACAGCGTTGTCAAAACGATCCCCATTCACACGGATCCACAAAAACGCTGTATTAAGTATGGCAGGCCGGTAGTTGGTGATGTCACTTTGAAAAGAAACACTACGAGCCTATAGACTGAACACATAGTACGTACACAAATTTTCACATTTTCAATTTTTGTTTACACGGAGACGATGACAGTATAGTTTTCAAAAACTTGCAATTTGGATCCCGTTTGCATTTACAAGCCCCCAAAACGCCATTGTCATGTAAATGAAGGGCCAAAAAGCAAAATAAGTTTTCTGTTTTTAGTTGAAAATGGTCACCCATCACCCTAAATCACCCATATTTCAATGTGACACCTAGGATGTATACTACATTCACATATGGTAAACAAACACAAATACTGTGCCACTAATATTCATACATCATTTGTGTATGATGTGTTTTTCTCTGTAGATCACCTAATAAATGCTAAATGAGAGCAAATGCACCCACGTAAGCAAACATGCCTTCTCACGTCACATATTCGTACATGAGGGACTAAATCTCACTCTCCCCTGCGCTGAGCTTTGACCCACTCTAGCGAATGAAACTGCACCCAGGTTAACCTTGTGTCACAGCCAATCCCCAGAACCCCTCAGAGTCTCCATTTATTAGAGCTCAGAGACTGTGGAGGCCTTCTCCATCCAGTTTGCACTCAGGCCTGTCTATAGCCACTTTAAATGTAAATGAAAAGGCTGGGGACAGAGTCAGGGAGCCTGAGCGTTTCTCAGAGGAAAGGGACTGCGAGAGGGTGAGATGCCCTGCTTTTGAAAAAATGCATCATGAAGGTTTGTGTTTTGCTGCATTTAGGACTGTATGCTGGATTTGGATGCGGTTCAAAGGTAATGAAAGCTAAACAGAGAAAATATCTGTCCACAGATGATGAAAGAAGATAGCAGCAAAAAAAATTGGCGGTGGTGGTCTCACAAAGAGTTTTTATTCAGTAAAAAATTGTCTTGACTTCCCAAATTATTCAAGACAGCCCATGAAAACGTGTCAGGCTTGATTTTCACGTTGTTTCTCAACTGGCTTTAATTGGCTATTGTACCAGTCACTTCAGTTTTATTCCAGATACGCATTTCTTAATGTTCCAGCTGTTCCGGCATCTCCATCGTACTAATAGACTGCATTTTTGAAAGTCCTCTTAAGACATAAATATACAATTTAAATGCATTTCAAATTAATCAGAAATGTTTAGTTGGAAGTAAAAAAAATCTCATCAAAGACACACACACAGCAACAAAGTAACCCTAATCTATGGTGAAAGTTTGTCTTCCTCAACCTCTCTGTCATAAGACCAGTGTGAATGTTTACGTCTCTATAAATTTAAACTTTTAAGTTGTAAAATGTCTGAGACTGATACCATTTGCGTGATGGCAATTAATGTTATAAAACTTGGTTGTAAATGTACCTAAACAATTTATATCCAAAGATTCATTGAACAGGGAACAAGGACAACTTGTTCGATAGGTTCTGAATCAAGCTTAATTTGCTTGGGGGTTGTGAACCAGGGGATTTTATTTAAACCACACTACTCATCAAGTGTTACGTCTCTCTCTTAAGCTCACTATGTTTGTCCTGCGAAAGTCAAGATGTCTGAAGGACTTTAGGAAATTGTGGCCCACTTTAAACAGAAAATCAAGCATGACAGTAAAATATAAACAGAACCATATGACCAGAAAAAGTGGCGACTTGGAACAATCATTTTTACAGTGTTATAAAGACTGTGAAAAATACTTACAGTGTGGCTTTGTTGAAAAAAACTTTGGTCACTTTAGTGACATTGTATAATTTAACTGAACAAGTTGCAGTATAAACGCATTTATAGTTATGCATGTTATTGATACTGATCACAAATCCACACTATAATGCTATAATTTTATCATGCAACCATATTTTTTAACAATATATTTTACAGCATGGATTTTATTTGTTTATCATCCTCCTATATTGAGCTGAGGCGAGTGTGTATCTATTTCATTTTATTGAGGAGAGGAAGAGTGATTGAGAAATTGCGTATAAAAGTGAGGGCCATCCCATCATGCCTTCCCCCAATCTGTTTGCAAAAACATAATGCCATTTCAGGATGACAGAAAATAGCATTTTCCAGAAAGCGCTCATGGATCTTTTAATATCACATCTTCATCTCAACACCCACGTTCCTCTGCTCACCTATTCACCCAATCAATCCATCCCTCTCCATGGTGATGACAAGTGCCTGCCCGACGTGGCTATAACCGCTATCGAGCAATCACTCCAGAATTAGAGCAGACATCATGACAGATGCCAAACCCACCACATATGAAGCCTGTCTATACGTATCTATCACAGAGAATGAGAGAAAGACAAAAAGAGAGCGACAAAGAGTGAACATGATAGAGAAAGAGAGAGAGGAGGGATATATGAAGATATAGCTTGTTTTCAGCAAGGCAGGCAGAAAATGTTTAGCAAATTCCATTCAATTAGTCGACAAAGTTTTGTTAAGGTGAAAATGCAGATGCTAAAAGTAAATAGTGCAGATTGGAGTAGACCACAATCCTTGTATGTGCTTGTACGTGGAAATGTATAAAAACATACAATACCGTCTAATCTATAGAATCTAAAATGTAACAGTATTTAAGGTATACACAGCTTCAAAGAGATAAAAAATCGTTACAAATCAACTATATTCTATTTATATTCTAAATATATTCACATTTACATTCGCATTTTACTTATTACATACCACAATATCTTAAATAATTCAGTGGCAGTAATATATGGTTGACACTCTAACATCGTAGGTGGCGGTATTGCAAAAAAAAAAAGACAGTGTGTAGCCACTACTGCGTCACAAAACCATGTTGGAGGCGATGATAGACAAAAGCGAGACACTACCTGCAAACGCAAAAACATTGAAGTTTTCTTGGATTCTGTAAAAAAAAGAAGGGGTGTTAGGCACCCCAGTCTGCAGGAAGTTCCAGTCAAAAGTAAGTTATTTTTGAACGTTTTTTTTACAGTTATGGTTACAAACTCTCTCTCCGCCTCACTATACTCATATTTTGAGTGTAAATCACTGGCCAAAAAAGAGAAAACACAACATAAACAAAGTTAAAGATTAATTTGATTGATTAATCTGATTACATTACAGACCGATGATCATGATATGAATACACATCCTCTAGACCCAAATCGATGTGTTTACAGGCACACCTTCTTAATTCAACAATTTAGTTCAACATGAAATGACAGGCTTGCCTCATTTGTATCATGGTCACAGGACTTCTTGTTGTTTAAGGAGGAAAAACAAGCACAAATTCAACCCCCCCCCCCCCCCACTCATTTTAGAAAGCAAGCAATCATCTTTCCTCCTGCAGTAATGCGTCCAATCCTTGTATATTTCAATGGTTATATGACATTGTCCTGGTCTGCCTTTGATAAGCCTATAATATAGAATCAAAGCAAGAAACCTTTTGCTCTGAGTCCACCAATGAATATTAGAGAGAAAATGAGATGTGATAGTGGAAGTAAGCAAAAGAGTGAAACCTTGAAAGAGAAAGAGAGAAAAGAGAGACGAAAAGACAGAGAGAGAAGGCAAGACGGAGATAGGTGCTGAATGAAGATGGAAGAGTAGAAAGAGGGACGAAGAGACAGAGATTAAAGGGTAGAGAAACAATAAGATGAAGCGACTGACAGATGAGAGGTGCAGCAACAAAGAGCTGGTGTTTGAGCAAGCAGCTGAGCAGTTAGCAACAAGCCACGCAGACTGTATAGCATCTCACTGCCACGTCTCAGCCTGCAGATCTGAGCGGTTTGCTCTGAAAAAAAAAAAAAAAAAAAAAAAAAACGCCTCACCCAGAGAAATGTCAGAAAAATAAGAGTCAGTTATTTGCTATGGTTAATGCAGCAGTGATCAGAGTTAGATGCAGGTAAGTGATCACATATGTAATGGCTAGAACTGCAGGAACTGCCACACTTTAGAATCAACGTTGTTAAAAAGATCATGGCCACATCAACGGTGTTCAGCTCTGAAGGCCAAGAGCAGCGAGCACGTCCGAATCAGAATTTGACATTGGCAAAACAAGGAAACTGCCAGAGACAAACCAGTCAACAAAATACACAATCACTAAAGAAACTGTGAAGGATATTGAATCCAAATGTTGAGCGATGATAACGGTTACATCCAACGTGTCCACTTAATTACTTATTTTCCTCTGAAATTCTGCGTAAGTAGAATTAGTAGTCATGTTTGCTTACTTTTTATTTATAGAATTCCCACTCTTGTTCAGGGAACTTGATTAAATTACGAAAAACTTTTTGGTACAATAAGAATGAATTCCATTTAAACAAATAATGTTTTGCTAAGCCAACTCAATAAATATAAGTTCCTATGTCATTCTAACCTTCTCTAGTGCATGTTAGAATGCTAAAGACAAGTCTGGTTAATATGACTTTTTATTAACTTAATATACATTTTTTTATATGATCTTGTTTCATTCATATTGTACCGGTCTAAACTAAGTCAGTGGAAACGTTTGCCATAATTTAGTTGTTCATTAAACAACCTTTTTATTTTTGAGTCAAAGGAAATTTGCAAGACAAACAGAATCATCCTTGAATTACTGGTTGAACTAAAATGAATTAACATTGTCATGATGACAGATTTTGTTCATTAGACATGAAGGGTAGCGTAGTTATCAATAAACATTTGAGTCTGGTTTTAACACACAATATTTTAATAAACAACAAAATATTTCAAATAAACACAAAGGGTATTTTCAGTCAGGAGATGATGTTCAAGATGTGGTACAGGAGGCTGATCATTATCTGACCAATACAAACCAATGGTTTTCTGAGGCACAGATTTTAGAAAACTAAAATGAAAAAAATGCACTCTTAGTGATGATTGGTCATGCATGAAATGCGCATAAAGCAGAGAGTTCTTAAAAGAAAGAAAGAAAGAAAGAAAAGCAAGAAAGAAAGAAAGAAAGAAAGAAAGAAAGAAAGAAAAAGAAAGAAAGAAAGAAAGAAAAAGAAAGAAAGACTCAGTGAAACATTATGCTGTTAACAGCTGAATCAGTGCAGCATGAGAGTGTTGTACATTTGAACTGTCCACACTTATTTCCAGTGTACACTAATGGTTGTCAGGATCTGTTTATTAACAACCAAATGCCCGTGCAGAAAATCTTTGAAATCTATTTCACGCATCGTCCAACCGGATTATTTATTAGCTTTTCCTCTTTCTTATCATCAGTCGTGATCAATACCCGATTGGTCTAGCAGGGAGGTGAGGTAAGGATGCATTTCCTGATTGGCCTAAAAATTGCCTAGCAACCACTGAAATAGAATGAAATCATTCTCGCTCACTCTTAATGACTCTAGAGCCTACGGCTGTTTTCAGATCCTTGGATTTGTGTGTTCATTGTCATGTGATTTTGTCTCAGATAAGGCTGTTGTTGGATATGGCGCATTTCACACATCTCCAGTTGTTACCAACCAAATTCAGCAGTCTATCATGCAAATACACACAAATACGACCATACATCCACCCACTTTCCAGCACACAAACTGATACACACAATGATCCCACTTGACTTCACATCAGACTTTTTATGTTCAAACTCTAGATGACATTTAAATAGAGAAACTGTAAAAACAAAGATAAGACTGACACATTGAAAAGAGCTTGAACACACTCTCTCCGTCTCTCTCTCTGTTACACACACACATTGATTAATAGGTTGTGACTTCTGTAATACTGTGTATATAGGCATGTCAAATGAGAGGAGATGGTGATGCTAATCTTTCACACTGATTTAAGCAGCTGGCACCCCAGAGAGGTCCCCCCCCCCCTCCTTTTTAACTGCATGAAACACTACTCCAGCTAGATTCAAATAACTTACAATTGTGCATTCCATTTATAGTTCATCACCAAAAGCATCTATTTTGACACTGAGGTAGGATCTCTGAAAGCATCCAAACAAAAACATGAAGCACAATGATATTTTAATATCAAATTATTTCTCTTTCAAGATCTCTTAATTTAGCATAACTTTACACTTTAAATAATGTTTTAATAAATAATATTAAAATGAGTGGTAAAACCTGTATATAATTTGCATAATATTCTAATCTACTAGTACCTTTTAGTCATCCTGCAGCGCTAATGCTACAATTACCAAACTGAATGATTAGGAACATTTAATGAGTTATTTGTACACAGTGGGGTTCAAAATTTTGTGGAGGAGTTTGTCTTGAGGAGCATGTGGAGAGCATTTCTAGATGCAACGTCTAGAAATTAGAAAATGTGGCAAAATTAAGGCATATTTATTTAGCTAAACCTGTTTTCCAAAATAACATCACTTTATATGTCTTATCTGTACTGAGCCAACAGCACCCATTAAAGTTCCACCAAAAACAAATGAGAAATAAATCAAGATTTTTGTTCTACAATGAAGATCATGTTCTCCAGCATGATTCAAGATCCAAAGTTTTTGCACATACTTCTGGCGTTTATGTCAGCTCGAGTGCTGCTGACATTAAAGTAAACGGGGGACCAACCAAATACAAATACATTCTCAAATTCATAATAATAATACATATCAATTAATGAATTTTTTCACCATTCCTTTGAACAACTGCACTCGATGCAAGCAAATTCACAATACAAAAATAACATTCTGTAAATAATATCAATTTTGATATTGAGTCAAAAATAATTGCTTACATCAGACTAAATATCACTGAGAAACAATCAAAGCAGATTCATTTAATTTGATGGCTTCTCTGTCCCAAAGCCAAGTGTATGCACATCCAGGAAGGGAGATCTGGCAAGCTGGTCGCCAGCTGCAGCTTTTTTCCTGCGGGAGCCCTGAGACACAGCGGGAGGATGTCCATTTTGGCTAAAAGTAAGGCTGTAGGAGGTATGGGGTGTGAATATGCTTTCACATGCTTAGATCCTGAGTTCTGTCCAGACAGATAAGTAGCTTTACTGGCACGGAATCTCAGTAATAAACAGTGTATGGAACTTTTTATTCAATAAATATAGATGCAGCAAACATGTTATTTAAATAAATGATTCATCTAATTTAACTGATGCAAGGGCAATGAATTGATAGGGCAATGTAATGCCACAACTATCTAATATATGGTCTTGACAGCATCCTTAAAGGGTAGTTGATCATTCTGCCATCCTCATGTTGTTCCAATCCTGTGTGGCTTACTTTCTCAAATTATTTTCAACATTTTTCTTTTTGAGTTTGAGTAAATGATGATATAAGTTCGATTTTTCTGTGAACTATGACTTTAACCAGTGAACACTTATTAGTCACTATAGTTTGTCTGCTGTCTTCAAACATATATATTGTGCATCAATATGAACTGTACCAAAGGGTTTAGAATAATGTATTTTACATAAAGAGAGAAGCATCTAGAAGAAAGACCAACATGTACAACACAAACTATTTCAAAGCAAACAAAGACTACCCGCTATAGGCATCAGCGACTTGGCACCAACTCGCCAAGCTACCAAAAGCTTCATTACCTACCCCTGCAGCTGGTTCATCCTCACACGACTTCAAACGCATGATCCATGGCCCTCTGGCCAGAGAGAGAATGAGAGAGAAACTGGTGAGGCAAACAGACTACACGGCAAGGTCACCTCATTACAACCCATTTGTTCCAGCTGTCATTAAAAATCACACACAGCGTCACTCAAAGCAGCAACGAGAGAGGAGGGGAAAAAAGAGAGTGGTGTAGTTGAAAATGACACCTATCAGATATACAACATAACACCCACCCACCCACACCCACACACACACATACGCACACATCACAAAATGCATTAATCACTGAATCCTTTCATGACCTTGTGGTTCACAAACACATCCCACCTCTGCCTCCATGACACACGCCCCCCTCCATTTTGGCCTTGTACTCTCATCTCCTCTCAGTTGCTACTTCTTAATAATGAGCAACTATAATATTGGGAGAAGACATTTTAATAATATGTTATCATATGCGGCACAGTGATAAGTCTAGCTAGAGGGAGGGAGAGACAGCTTTGGAGAGCTCTGCATGGTTAGTCATTAGTTGGACTGAAGTTTGAAAATGGCCGCCCCAGAGCTTAATTTCCCCTTTTGTTTCTCAGGAGAGATAAAAGCTCAATGGAAACCCACAGCATTGCAGAGCAGATGTGATAGTTTTATTAATAAAGAAAGTCCTGTTTAAAACGAAGAACTTCTAAATCTGAGCTCTTTCTGCTTTTTAATATGCAGAGAAAGCAAAGGAAGACAATTGAGTTTGGAAACCCCGCTTGGGAAGTACCGTTGAAATATCACTCACTCTACTTTACAAAAACTCAATTGACATAAAAAAAAGGTTCTATCAAATGTGGTTAACTACAAAAGCAAAATGTAATGGTTTAATATTGATATTTTAATTATTAACCTAGTAATAGGTTGCATTTAAATGTTTTGAGATAAACTTAAAGCTAAATTCAAACAAAATTACATCAATTAGCAGATAGTAGGAGTAGAGAGTTTCATTAATGTTTATTTAAATAATTAATAATTGTAGTCAGTAGGTATGCATTAAATTGATCAAAAGTTACAGTAAAACATTTATAATGTTACAAAATATTTATATTTACAGTAAATGCTGATCTTTTGAAGATTCTATTCAGCAAAGAATCTTGAAAAAAAAGTATCACGTTTTCCACAAAAATATTCAGCAAAATTATTTGTAATAAAAACATTTGTTAAAGCTGGAGTCCGTAGTTTTTCCTCTTTGTCGCCATCTCGGTTCGAAATCTGCAATTGCAGTTATTTGCAGAATTATCAACTTTACTTGGGTTGTGCCTCGGCACGGCACAGCGCGGATGAATCCAATGTTTTGAGGACAATGTGCTGTCAGTCACCGCGCGGTGTGGATTCTGTCATTCAGAATCTACTTTTTGGAAGTATGACCAACATAAGAATTTTCACCAGAAAATGTCATCTGAACAAGTAAGTAACATCCACTTTTGTTCTGGCCAACTAGGGGAAAAAAGCATTGCATTAAATCGCGCTGATTAATCTAACGATCGCTTATCATATCCCGTCAAACTGTGCAATTTATATTTTGTTCTCAAATTGATAATGTTAACAACATCAGCATTGCGTGACTACATTTAATGCCCTTCATATATTTATCCTTGTTTTCGCATGGGCCCAATTACAGCTCTTTTTTTCTGTAGCCACTCTGAAGTCTGAAGTCTTTTGCATTTTACAACGGGTGGATCTACAGTTGTCACTGGTGATTGTTGTTTGAACCTTTCTGGATCCGCCATCAAATTGATAAGTTTAAGTATATCAAGTGCTGTGAGAAAAGGCTATAAATCTCCACCTCCAACATCCTCTCACACAACATAGCCTAATAGCCGAGACATCATCTTTATGTGTATAGAAATGACGTAATGACGCAAAGACATTCCCAAATTTCTCGCGGAAATCCAGCAGAACCACTGGAATTAAAAACATTATTACAAGCTTAACGTTTTGAATCGAGTGATGGCAAGCAGATAGTTTTGAACACTGGCTGGTTATGTACTTGCTCAAATTTATTTTGGATATTTTTTAACCCAAAAAAGTTAGTCTGGATCTTTAAGCACTAATTCAGCATTTTAGAATGATTTCTGAAATATCATGCAACACTGAAGACGGAAGTAATGGTTGTTGAAAATTCAGCTTTGCCATCAATGGAATAAATTATAAATTATTTCAATATCCAATAAGGATATGGTTCAAAATCCAATGGGCTGAATAAACAAACCAATTGCAATTCAGTTTAGTTCTAGTGGCACAGAAATGAAAGCATTTGTATTGTAACATTAACACCGGTGTTTAGTCACAACAACAACTAAACAATCATTTCCTGAGACTCATTTTATTTACAGCTAAAGTCACATTGACTGAGCTCTCAAATAGATCTGACAGTACAGCAAGTTAAAACTTCATTTAAAAATTTGCACAAGAACATAACACACAGATTGCATATTTTACATATACATTTAAAAAGATTCATCACCTTTCACTGTCCGTGCATCAAGTGCTCAGAAGTTTGTTTAAAGGTTCAAAGAGTCAAGAACAAGTCAGGTTCAAAAAGTGTTTTTTTTATGTCTGATGAAGAGAGGATGATTCATGTCGTCAAGATGCAAAGACTTAAAATGACCTCTTATACAGACTGTGGGTGGCTGAGAGTTTATTCAGGGTTTACAATAAATGTATGCACTTAAAGCTTAAGTACAGTATAAGCACATGCTTAAACAGATGTAAAAGATAGTGAGAATGGATGCTTTTAAAGGGTGAGATAAATGTCAGTCTCAGGAACAGTCGAAACGTTGAAGCGAAGTATGTATTACACAACAAATATTTCTAATAAGGGATTGAAATGGTCAGAGGGTTTGATCACTGCTGATCAATATGGATATGATTAGACGACTGAGTGGAGAAATGAAAGCTTTAGCGTAAGTTCTGCAAGAAAGACTCAATCAGCGCGTCACGGATTACCTCACTTCTAACCAATCAGGTGCTAACACTCACAGTACAAAAGATTGGTACTTACATTTGTCTGAGTTCACAGACACTGACCCATGGCCAAATATGTTTTCTTGTTTTAGGTGTAAAAAAAACTTTCAGAAAACAAGACATTATAAATCTTGATTTATAATGTTTAGATATTTGAACTGGACAAAAATACTGAAGAAGACTTTTTGCAGTGTTAGCCATGCAACATTTTACAAGTCATTAATGAAATGAATGTTTTTTTAGAAAAACTTGTGATTCTTTATCATTGGTTATAGTGTGGATGAATCTTGTGATATTACAAAACCAGATTACATCAGAAGAGATTAAATCATTTAAAGAGCAGTTTGCACCCTTAATTTCTACTTGGGAATTGTATAAAATAAATATATAGTAATATTAAATAGTTCTATTTCAAGTTTCCATTATTGTCTATTAGAACAAATGTCTGTGGAAAGTCTCATGTCACAAAAAACTGGCTAGCTCAAACACAATGAACTTGGTCTGTATTCGCTTTACTAGTACATCAATGTTAATAAAACGTACTAAAAATTAAGTACTGAAAAATAAATAAATACAATTAATTTACTATTTTTTGTACTGTTAATAACAATTAAGCTTTCTTTCAGTGCACGTAGCAGTGGTGACATTGGCAAGTGTCTCATGGAATGTGTAATGAATGTGGCTAGTGTTCTGTCTGGATGAGGGCTGCTGGGGTTGGCAGGGCAGAACTGCCAACATCAGGCCTTGCAATACTGCCAGAGAGTAGAGAGACCATGGAGCAACTGCAGGAGCTTTACAAAGTCTGGCAAAGGCAAACTACACCCCAGCAAATACAAACACGCACACAATGGGAAACAACGGTAAACACACAAACAGCCAGCTGCAAACAGCAACCCTCATCTATAAATCCATGTACTGGCATCTATGGCACAACTTTGCTACACACCTCGATTGTGGAAACTGATTAAAGCTACCCTCAGAGCCCATTAACTTTCATTAAATAGAAGAGAATGGGCAGGATATTCTTCAAAATTTCAAAGTCATACGGTTTTGGAATGACATAAGGGTGAGTAAATCTGCCCTACAAAGGCAAAATACCTTAACTTGCGTGTGGAACTGATAAAAATGTTGTCCCCGTCAAATTAATTATGGGTAGGACACTGGAAATCTGGCAATTAGATGTTTTATAGTTATACAAATTATCTACATAAAAAAATCTTGAGCCCAAACTTGACTTTTGACCACTATTTTAAAGTTACTGTATTCTGCATTTGTATTGTCAGCAAAAAGTGAGAAGTCATGCCAAGGCATAAGGCAGTAACTTCCATATGATCAATATGTGGTTGTCAACACAGTGCTTTCCCCTTGAAACTCAGTAGGGAGTGCGTTCTGGACTACCTAGACGACTAATACATTTATAGCACAACCTTCTGTGTTCTGCGTCATTTCAGTATGCGGTGGTTTCAGCCTATTATTGTGCTTGTACACTTCACTCGTCCCGTGGATTTATTCCAGACGCTGTGATTGTAGGTATAACCCGCTTGTAACAGCTGGTCTGATGTTGTATGCACCAGTACACTTGTTGCTTCATTATGTTGTATGTATCAATATACCCTTGTTGCTTCATTATTATCAGTCCCTGTGATATATTAGTCCCGCATCGGCTTGACTGTGTTCAGGGGGTTGCTGAAGGCGCCGGCGAAGTTTTGCCACTCTGCCAGCTAGATGCATGAGTGTTTTCAACCAGGGCCGGTACCCGAACTAGGTGAGGCTAGGCTTTAGTTCTTTGTTGTATTCACCTGCTACGGCATGTGTAACATTTTTCTGTCAACTCTGCATATATTATTTGCGATCGATATCTCACGTCTGTCGATGGAGCGGGTTCAGACCAAACTAAATGTTCTGACAGCATTTGTGCAGGACAAAGCTCTGAGGACATCAGAAGTTACAGGGACTGATGGTAGCTGTACAAAATACACAGGCTATCGTAATTTACATTTGAATGGAGAGTAAAACAAAGGCAGAACACCATATAATCTGATAAGTAGCATTATTTGATAGAACACCAGCACAGTAACTTCATATTGACGCGCGGCTAAACAAAGGCAGAGTACCGTAACTTAATTTGAGCGTTCCAAAACAAAGCCAAAGAGCGATAACTGGTGTAACGGTGTTCTGCTTTGGTTTCTCATGTGCTTTTGGAAGTTACTGTTACTGTAAAAACAACGGAATTAACTCAAGATACTTATCCACATGGTAAAGGAGGTCTTGAATGTGCCAAAACTATCAATAACTAATTTTCGACCAAAAACGAAGTTAGTCTTTTGCCTTTGCACGGCAGAAATGATGACACAATTTTTTTGAGATGAACTATCCCTATAAAAGACTATTCTGCTATTATTAAGAGCATTAAAGCATAAAAAAGGGCATAAAACAAATGGAACATTTAAGCATTGAAAAATTGACAATTTTATGTAAATTATGTCGTGTTGGAGCTTTTCTGTCAATTACAAGGCAATTCAAGGTAAATGGATGTTCACTTTTTTCAAATGACTTTTTAAAATCAGTGACATTGTCTTTCAAAATGAATTTTAAAACTTAACGCTGTGATACTACAACAGAACAATATTTATATACTATTAGGAGAGGAAACATAAATGTATACTGAGCTGTGCATCCAGCACCCAGTAAACACATTTACACTTGAAAAAACAGGAAAAGAATTGTGCATGCGTTATGAGAAAATATAGAAGATTTGCATTATGCAAGGATGATATCTAGGAGGCTTTTTTGACAGAGGAGGACAGAGACTGACAACATCAGAAGCATTCTCACCTCTGTAAGTTCTGTGAGCCATCCATCAGATCAAGAAAGAGATGGACAGAGAAAAATAGACAAAAAGATAGTGAGACAGGCAGGAGAAAGAACGGACAGGGAGGTGCATACGTAGAGAGAAAGATAGCAAATGATTTGTAAGCATAATCTCAGGACGAGAGAAAATGTATATATGCACCTGAGTGTGTGTGTGTGCTATATGTGTGTACATGAGAAATCGGTGTGGAAAAGGTAATTCTTCGGCTGTTTACACCTTCAGGTGATAATGTGACACCTCCTCGGCCGAAGCAATGGATGGAAAGATCGCTAGAGAGCGAGAAAGGGAAAGAGAGAGGGATGTGTCCCCGGTGTGTTGACAGGAAAAGAGAGGTGTTGTGTGAAGTAGAAAAATATCCAGAGGGCAACTCTCTCCACAGCACCCTTCAGGCAGGTAATTAGTGCGGCACTGGTGTAAGGCTACGAATATGAACGCCGCCATCACAGTGTTGTGACAGAATTTATACCTTTTCATTAACTGTTGTCTGACTGTATAGCAAATAGCACTTTTCCTTTAAACAGGTTGGATAATTGAGGTTGAACTGCTTTATGAATCCTCTGTTTTTTTAGCCTTTATGCACACTCTTTCAGGAGAGTTTAAGCACATCTTCAAGAGTACCTATAAACATGGTCGTGATCTTTAAAAAAACTCATTTTAATATATAAAGGAATAGTCTGGGTTCAATACAATACAAGTTCACCTAAAATTAATTCTCTCACCAGTTACTCACTGTAACTTGTGCATCATTATTGGTTAATTACCCATTAATCTACCGTTCATCTTCGGAACAGATATGTTTTATAAAACTTGAGAGATTTCCATTCCCCCATTGAAAGTCGGTTCCACCACAAAGAAAAAGCTTCAACAAGTTCATAAAGACGTTGTTTTAAATAATCAAAATCAACAACATGTATGTTAGACCCTATACCAACTAAGCTACTGAAAGATATGTTTCCAAAAGTCATAGATCCTCTTCCTAATATAATTTCTTCATCACTGACATTAGGATACATACCAAAAACTTTCAAGCTGGCTGTTGAATTGAACCTATCATTAAAAACTTGATACTAGAGAATTAGTTCATTACAGACTGATCTCAAATCTCCACACCCTTTTCTGTTAAAAATAATAGAAATAGCAGTATCCTAACAATTGTCTTCCATTTTAGAAAGAAATATTATCTGCTGGAATTTCCGGTTAGATTTTGACCGTATTATAGTACAGAGACTGTTCTCATTAGGGTTACAAATAATTTGCTCTTATCATCTGATCGTGGTTGTATCTCTCTATTAGTGTCACTGGCCCTTAGTGCTGCATTTGATGATATAGACCCCAACATTCTTTTGAATTGACTCGAACATTATGTTGGCTTTGGTGGAATTGCACTGGCTCTGTTCAAATCATACTTATCTGACAGTTATCAATTTGTAGCAGTAAATGAAAAAGCATCATATCCGTTTACAAGTTCCGTATGGAGTATCGCAAGGGTCAGTACTCGGACCATTGCTTTTCAACCTGTACATGCTACACTTAGGAGATATCATTAGGAAGCATGGCGATACTTCAATTGATAAATCTAACGGAAATCATGCAAGCACGCCTGAGCTTCTGTAATAATACACAAGTTGTAACATATAATTGTTGTAAGTGCGTTTTATAAAACTATATACTTCAGATTATCTGACAGTTGCCCCATTTACTTCCATTATAAGTTCAACCGCACTTGCTTGATGAGTGAGAACAAAATGATGAGACAATGGATGTTGTGTTGTTATAAAAAAAAATGGATGACTAATAATTTCCTACTACTAAATTCTGAAAAAAAAACAGAGGTTTTAATTGTTGGACCCAAAAAAACCTCTAGTATTCGTCATCAGTTAGGAACCTGGGTGTGATATTTGATAGCAATCTTTCACTTGAAAGCCACTTTTCTAGTATTTGTAAAAACCAAATTTTTCCACCGTAATAAATAAATATAAATAATGACATTCTCTAAATGACAAATAAGTTAGTTCATGTGTTAATGACCTCAAGGCTAGATTATCGTAATGCTCTACTAGGTGGTTGCCCTGCGTGCTTAATAAACAAACTCCAGATGGTCCAAAATGCAGGATCTAGGGTTCTTACTAGAACCAGGTAGTATGACCATATTAGGGTATGACCACATTTGCTTAATGCGTTAGAACAAATGGATAAGACACAACATCCAGTGTCTGTTCCATTTGTTCTCAAACATCAAGCAAGTGCGGTTGAGCTTATAATGGAAGTAAATTGGGCCATTTTCAGATAATCTGAAGTATATAATTTTTTTAAAGAAATAAAATAAATTATTAGTTACCACTTGTGCATTATTAGAGTGAAATTGTTCTTGACATATTTATGGTAATTTAGGTTTTAGGAATGATGTTGTTTTTTGGATATAACATTACACAGAAAAGGTTAGCAAGCATTTTTTTAACACTAAAATAATGTTAACGTTGTTTGTCTTGTGGCTATACTTTTAAAAACAGTGAGTATTTTAACATTTACCATTACCATTGTTAGTGCCCCACTAGTAACCCAGCAACCATTTTTGCTTTTTTTAAAGAAAAGGTGGGACAAGTGGAAATTACTTTTTGCAGTAAGCAACATTGTGCTGTGGCTGTTGATTGAACTTACCTTGTTCTGAACCTGGAATAGTCCTCAACGTGCATCTTCAAGAGTAAATACAAATACTGTTGTGAATGTGATCATTATAAAAAACTAATTTGAATATCTGAGGGATATCTTTGCTACTTTTCACAATATGGAGGTGACAGATGCGGCACCATGACATGTCTCACTCAGAGCAGGTTTATAATAACATGCTCTCGATGCATTCCCCATGGCCAAGAGCCCCCACGCAAACCTTGAAGAGCGATGAATATATGAATTCTGCACCGCTCGGCCTACACTACTCAATCAGAAGCGCATATTGGAGTTAAATTGAAAGAGTCTGTCCTCTTGGAACTAAGGCTCAGATTTGGCAGACTTATCACCATGAGAGCGGCTGGATGGGGGAGCAGGGGATAGCTTACTTTGGAAGCACAGTGGTACCCTGGTGCACGCTGGGTAGTGACCCATGACAGTGAGCCTGTATCGATTTAAAGAGCGAGATAGAGAAGCCAACCAAGAGGAGCGATATTCCTCTTAGAAGTGATACATAATTCATTCCAGGCATTATCTTCTTCCCTCACTTTCTGTGTCTTTTTCTTCCTTCTCTCTCAGTTTTTCTTTTATTGAAGGGTGTACACCAGGGTACTTTCAATTTTAGTGAGGGATTAGGGGTTGGCATTTTAGGACGCATCCCCAATAGGAACTTTGATCTTCATCAGGATATAAATGATGGCTGACATCAAATGTGAATTGCAGGGTTATAAAGTAACCTCTATATTACCCAAAGCTTTAAATCAAGCAACCCTGTTACCTTAAAGGCAGAGACTGAGACAATGATCCTGAGGACAAAGGGAAGTGCTATATAAAACTTAATGATCATCATTGTGGCCCATAAGTGGAATATAAAAGGGGATTTTTTTTCTCTTTGGATATGATACAAATATTTTTGCAGTGACCTTCTAAAAAATTGCATACAGCACGATAATAAAAAAAAGGAAAGAAAGAAAGAAGTCCGTTGGGTCGGATTGCTTTTACACCTCAAGCGAACCGAGTTCATTTGCAATCGGTCCGAGACCACCTCGTTCAGGCGATCTCGGAGCAATTGTTTTGGTGCAGATCCAAGCGCGATTGCCATGTTCACATATGCCTAAATGAACCAAACAAGGGAGAAAATGCACCAGGTTCCGAAACAAAAGCTCAGAAGTGAAAGCACCATAGACAATTTTAAGCAGGACCCATTATCGGATATGAACAAATAAAACTACTTACAATAGCTGTGAAATAAACCTGTCTCTTTGAAAATGTCATATTAGAAGGCCTTTTTTATGTACTGCAATTACATATTAGTAGGGTTGGATTTCGATTCCACTTATTAATTCCTGTGTGGGGATTTTTATGTAATTTCAAACCATTTTCAAGCACAAGACGACGTGAAAGAGAGCTGAATTCGGCACTCGCGCCGTGCACTGTTTTCTTTGCGCACACACAGAAAGCTGCCTCTCATATAGTGAGCTATACTGAATTGAGTTCTCGTACACATCTTCTTGCACTTGAACGAACAAATACAAACAAAATTATGTCAAACTATACTCGTAAACACAGTCAGTTTTGATCTCAAAATCATACAGTTACTGTTGGAAAGGGTTCAAATTATGCAAAAGATGCTGGAAAACGGAAGAATTTTCAGGACCTGGAGGATTTTTCTGAAGAACATTGGGCAGTTTAACTACTCAGGACAAACAAGGGACTGCTCATTTGTGTGTCAATACATCATACTTTCATAAAATCATGCATCATACTCTACCTTGTCTGTGGCCATTGTTGATTCCAAAGCCAGTGCTGGATAAACAGCGAGCGTGCGCGTGCGACAGTAGGATGCGGTAGGCTAAATGATTTACGACAGCAGTAATGGACAATTCCGCTTCCAACCTGTAGGGCGACCGCAGAGGAAAAGTTCCTTGCTGTTGCTTTAAGTGCTTTGTTCTAATCGTCTGTAAACCGCAAAAAGACTGTTTAAATATGAATCACGTTTCTGTGTGTGAATGAACGGCACGGATATATATATATGTATGTATATATATATATTTTTTTTGTCCTCACATTCATTCTTGTGTGACATACCTGACTGAAAGGCTCATTATGCATCTCATTGTCTTCTCAGGTGTGAATCACAGCATTATTCATGATCATTCAGGCCCCCTCGCATATTGCCTTTCCAAACAAAAAGTGTCCTACAAAATTTAAATCAATGTATTGTTTTATGTGAATGATAAGGCTGGATGATTTTCAGACCATTTTGAAGAAAAAATTCTAGGCGACAACTTCCATTAGTCAAAAGTATTGTGGACACATATTTAGTATGCGCTTTGTGGCCTTATTTCAGAATATTTACATTTTTTCAATAACCATGCATAAACAATTATTCTCTCAAAAATACAAACATGTACATACATGTTGCTCACATATTATGGTAGCCCTGTTTGTACTAAATAATTGTAAAGGAGTGTAATTACACCTTTGCCATTAATATGTTTATAAGCAACTGAAAAAAGCACAGATGTAAGGGCATGTCAAAACATATCAAGGAGCCCAAAAACACCTTAGACCCCAGAGGGTTGATATACTTTTTTTCAGTTGTGTTTGAGTCCCTCAATTGTCCTCAGTGTGAAAAGATGGATCTCAAAATCATACAGTTACTGCTGGAAAGGGTTCAAATTATGCAAAAGATCCTGGAAAACTGAAGAATTTTCAGGACCTGGAGTATTTTTCCGAAGAACATTGGGCAGTTTAACTGCTCAGGACAAACAAGGGACTCAAGAACAACCATCACAAAACAAACAAAAGACAGTTGTGGTAACGTCCAGTTAACGACACATTATTAAGAATCAGGGATACCTAAACTTTTGAACGGGGTTATTTTTATAAATTCAGCTATTTCCTTTATTTTTGGTCTTCTAGACTATATGTAAACATCTTTTATGTAAAAAATCTTATTTGAGACAGTACTAAATACAAAATAACAAGTATTGTGTATGATCCCTCTTATTTTCTTAAAATTATTCAAAATTTCTGCAAGGGGTTCACAAACTTTCAAGCAGTACTGTATATTAGTTAGTCCACTTGTTTTTGGTGTGGTATTTCTTTTAAAACCTTTTAGGCTGCTGATTTTTGTTCATAGGAATCAGCTGCAACAAAAATTTTGCCAAAAGACACAGAATAAATATGTTTGATATAAATGTAAATGTTTTTACCTTATTGGAATCGAAATTGGGAATTGATGACCACAATTAAAAATTTTTTGTTGTTGTTTAAGAAATACACAGGCCTTATAATCCTGTCATCCTTTCTATTTTCCTTATCTGTTCAAATAAGTGAACGAGGTCAAACTTTCAGATACAATACCACTACCCACAAGACAAAAGCTCGAGGAGCCTTGTGACAATAAGCCTGATGAGTTGATTTGCAGACAAAAAAGGCATAGTGGGAAATACAGGCTTAAAAAGCAGATAGAAGACGCAATGACAGCGGAGTTAATGAGAAACCAAAGGATAAACTGAGAATCTGATCAAATAGCTTTTCACATCAACACAATGGATGTGAAATCTGTATGAAAACAGACAATGTCATTGAAATAAAGGCATTTTTCTCAGTCGAAAATCATTTCAGTTGTCATTCTGTCAACTGCCTTGAAAATTAAACTAGTACGTTTTTCTTCACAGTTTGTGTTTTTTCTGCCTCTGTGGTAGCAGATATGGTCTTAAGCTAACTTGTTTCTAATAAAAATACTGAGGAGGAAATAAAAAATCTTACAAAGAGACATATTCATGAATTTCTCTTTTAGTGCAGCTGCATAATGAAATAAGTAAAGACTGGTTGAAGCCGTGTGCTAATCCAACTCCCAACAAGTCTTTTAGAAGAGGAAATGTATTAATTATACTCAAAGAGGAGCTACAAAAGCAAAATGGGGGCTTTGAACACAGAGGGCCCTAAATGTCACTCGCTGCTTTGAAGTGAAGGGTGCCTGTCTTTGTTTTTCCTCCCTCTCTCTCTCTATCTGTGTGTGTGTTCACAAAACACAAGTGGGTGAGACAGAACAATACTGCTTTCAAGAGGGCATCTTGGACACACACTTTTCCATTATACAAAAGGAAAATATATACACATACAGACACAAACAAACAAACAGTCTTGAGTAGATAGGAGGAGCTTGGCTATGAATACAATGCAAAATTATTTTTATGCATGAAGCTGTATAAACCTCTCAATAAAGACTGAGAAACAAATGGATGCCAAATCTATGAATTCTGTATGTAAACACTTAAAAGAATATTACTAGAAACTGTATATGGTACTTCATTTGAAAAAATAAAAATGGTGGGGACAGTTACCAGTAATTTGTACAAACAGGTCATTAGATTGTTTCTTGAATATTGATTTTTCCCAAGTGCCTAATAATATCCAGCGTGACAATGCAATGTTAAATCAGAGGTATACTACTGATAAATACAAACCAGCAAAGTCAAACCACTTTGAAATCACAGAAACCCTGAAGCAGCAAAGCCTATGACTTCCTGAATTTGTCAAGCAGGAGAACCAAATAAGGCTCAGTGCAATTACAATCAGCATTCACATTGACCAATCAATTCTTTCCACTTCTTGTTCCCATCAAGGGCCTGCCATCTGAGGGCATCCAGGAGACGCAAAGAAGGGGAGAAAGAAGAAAACGAAGCGGAAGAGGCCAGTGATAGATGAGGAGAGAGGAAGAATGTGTTGCTTAGCATAGAGAGCTGCAGTGTGAGGAAGACTAGAACATTCTGCCAGCATGTAGAAGACCTCCTGTGGCTGTAATAGATTAGATCGCCCTCCTCCTGACAGACTACCTGTAAGAAACCAGCTGACTATGTTTTTGGAGTGAAGAGTGGAATCTAGTCTTTGAAATGGGCAAAGCTTCGCAGGCAAAACTAAAATTATTTAGTTTTTAATTCTAAATAATCATACCTATTTGGCATGGATCTGAGAATGTGTTTAACTAACCAGACTAAACTACTGCATAAGAATCTTGAAGTTTACAAATCAATAAAATAATGATTCTAATAATCTAAAAATCTGGCAATACCATTTTGTGCAAGCAGATATACAAGAACGGACCAATAACAAAGACAAAGGCTGTTTCTCAATTCCGAGAACACCAAGAGTGTTAGTTACACCAGGTAGTTGTTAAGTTTAGGTATTGGTAAGGATTAAGGGGTGTCGAATATGGTCATGCAGAAAAAGGCATTAATATATGCTTTATGAGTACTAATAAACAGCTAATATCCTAGTAACATGCATGCTAATAAGCAACTTGTTAATAGTGAGAATTGGACCCTAAAATAAATTGTTGCATTTATTTCATATTATAGATATTATTTTCATAGTACTTTATATCGTTTAATTTTTCGTGTTTTTGTAAAAGTGAATATGTATGTTTAATGTTACTTACTGTTACTTAATGTTAATGCTTTGTTAGTGTTAAGATTCTTTTTAATATGCCAATAAAAATACTGCAGTCTTTTTCACTTTATTAAAATGAGGCGAAACAAAATGACGAACGTTTACTTTCACAAGCAGTCACATATTCTCAAGCTTGCAGACGGAATCGTGAAAATAAGAAGTTTAAAGCTTACAGGCTTGTACGTGGTCTTCCCACAGTGTCTTCTGGGATTTCTAACGGTTTGATAATCTCAAGTCTGCATTCAATGCATCCTCTGTATAAAGAACACATCCGCGTACTTTCATGCATCCTCTGTACTTGCTTATTGGAATTGAACTTCGACAGTTCATGATGACGTAGTACGAGAACACAAGAACACAAGGACGCAAGATCGCTTAAGAACGCATATTGAGAAAAGGCCAAAATAAAGACTATAAAACGCTCAAAAAATCAGGGAGAAACAAGTATGACTTAAACACACGCCTGTTCCATGCCGTTTTTCTTAATTTTATTCACTTACTCTGGAGTGGTGGATGCTGGACTCAGTTTCCCACCACAGCATGAATGAACAATTTTTTTGTGCATCATGTGGTGATCATTTAATATGAAACTCTTTCCTTAATGAATCCGAGTGTAACAATCATTACATTTTGTCAATAGATAATTAAAAATGTATGCTGGGTTAAATATATTTATCCACTGCGTGATAATACAGAAGGATTACAGCAAGAGGTAATTTGTCATAAAAATGAGGGGAATTCAATATTTATAAAACACACACACACACACACCAATAAATACATTTAATATTATTTAATAATCTTTCTCATTATTATTTGTGTGGTTGCAGGTTGGAGACTACTGATTTATAAACAGATTAGATGATACCAAGGTGACAAGGACCTGTTGAATGTGACTGAATTTTTGAGTGACTGAATAATTAATGTCAGACACTTCTCTTATGGTGGGCTCCTGAAGTTTCTTATGCTGATGTGAGCTTTAGGGCATATCAATACCCTACAGCGAAAATAAGTGAATTGGATGCCAGCCGAACTTAGCCCCGCCCACAATATTTGAGGGTGGGAAGTTCGGTCTGGACTTGATCCGTTGTGAAGCAAGTATCCCCGAACCAAAGCTGTTCGGACCAATCAAATCATTATCAGGGCGGGCTTTATACGATGATGGACAGATGATCAACAGTAACGTAATCATCCACGTCACCAAAGAGCGCTTGGGTTGAATTCGTTTATAACAAAGAGCTGCCGCTGGAGAATTTAGATGTGTAGATTCAGTCATCGCGTCTGTTATAGAAGATGTAGACAACGCATTCAATTTAAAAGAGGAACACACCACAGCGATCAAGGCATTTGTCGATCGGAAAGATGTTTTTGCCGTCCTTCCTCGGATTCGGGATTCGGCAAAAGTTTAATTGATCAGCTGGCCCCGATAGTCGCTATAAAGATGGGTCGCAATGAAAACTCTGTAGTCATTGTTGTTTCTCCTTTGGTCGCACTCATGGAGGACCAAGTGTAAGAAGCAACCGAAACGGGCATCACGGCGATGCAGCTTGGCGTGCACGACGAGGTGGACAATAACCAGCGGTCGTTGCCAGCTCCTTTTCGGAAGCCCGGAATCCTTAACATACGTCATTTACTCCGTTCAGCGAAAAGTGGAGGCGTGTTCCAGCGCAAACATTCTGGTGCTATTTTGCAGTTTCAGAAAACAATTCCGCCACTGACTTTAGACTAGGTTTTTCCTGGTCAGTGGCAGAATTGTTTTCGGAAATATTTCCGCGATATTCGAATGATATTTTACACAACACGCATACACTTTGCTTCTCTCATCTACACAGACGCAGCAGTTGCCATTTTTGCAAACCATACATAATTACAAGGAAAAATATTCCACACGAGGGAAATCATTGTGGTGTCCATGAAGATGTGAAAAAATAGGCATAATATAGCTTACACATTTACCCAAATTATTATACGCCTGTTTAACTGAAGCTAAGTTGGGTGGGCTTCTCCCATCCTCCTACAATCTCACTTCTCTGTCTTTTACGGCCCTGACGAGTACGTCGGTCTCCTCGGCTGTGAACCGCTCCTGGCGTGCGCCTGGCAAATCCGCTGTTATAATAGCAATCCGCAATGGAACAAGCGAGCCTGACATTATGACAGTGAAAATAAAAAGAGTTTATTATATGAAATATGTATCTAAGAAAACAGGAAAACTCTGTATCTTAGCCTCCTCTTAGGGGACTGCCGTTTTTTCCCTATCTCCACGCTGAGGTGTCGAGATCGTGAAATAAACCGGTTTCTATTTTATGTGTTTAATCCTCAAACGTCTAACTATAGTAATGTTATGGGTATTAAGTATCATGGTATGACAGTGCCTCGGATTAAAGAGACGCTTGCGAGCTTTCTCTCTCCCGAGTCGGCGTCATCATTATTAACCCCGACGTTACCCACCAGCCATCTTAAATAATAAATAAATTTTATTGGGCAGCGCTGATGGGTAAAGTATATAGGACATGGATGATTGTGAGGATGTCAGCACTGACGCTAGTCTAGCCAGTTAGATATATGTAAGATCTGAGGACTGTTTTATCTCTAAAATAGCTTGGACAAAGAAGGAGCCCTGACGCCGAGGCTATCAGGCTTCTGAGGGTGGCCCCTCTGGGGAGAAACGGTTTCGAGAAATCGTTTTTCTTCAGCGCCCTCTGGGGGGCGACTCTCCGAGGGGAGTTGCACCGCTGTCAGGTCGGTTGTTCCCTGCCGGTTATCCGTTTCAGGGCACTGAGGTGTCAGCGTCCCCAAACGATCCTCCGAGGAGGGTCGTGGAACAGTCAAGTCGGTCATTCCCTGTCGGTTATCCGCTTCAGGGGCACTGAAGTGACTGTTCGGTTAAATCCAGAGGCCAGTCTCGAGAGACTGGTACCCTTAGTAGATCTTCTGGCAGCGTGGAAGCTACTGCCAAATATATATCGTTGGGTCCTGCTCACTATAGAAAAGGGTTACAGAATTCAGTTCGGTTCTCATCCACCCATATTTCTAGGGGTCCTCCCTACGGTGGTGGACCCCGAGCAGGCTCTGGTTATGTTATCATTCCTGGGAAGCGACTCTCTGAGGAGGGTCGCAGCACCGCCAGCTCGGTTGTTCCCTGACGGTTCGCTGCTTCAGGGCACTGAGGTGTCAGCGTTCCCGAACGATCCTCCGAGGAGGGTCGTAGAACAGTCAGTTTGGTTGTTCCCTGCCAGTTCGCTGCTTCAGAGCACCGTAGTGACTGTTCAACCAAATCCAGAAGCCAGTCTTGAGAGACTGGTTCCCCTAGTAGAATTTCTGGCAGCGTGGAAACTACTGCTACATATTTCTCAGTGGGTCCTGCACACTATAGAAAAGGGTTTCAGAATTCAGTTCGGTTCTCGTCCGCCCAGATTTCTGTCCTCCCCACAGTGGTGGACCCCGAGCAGGCTTTGGTTATGGAGCAGGAAGTACTGACACTTTTGCAAAAGGAGCTGTAGAAGGGGTTCCTCCTCCCAGCAGACAGTCAGGGTTTTACAGCCGTTACTTCGTTGTTCCGAGAGGATGAGGGGTTGCGTCCTATTCTAGACCTGCGTCAATTAAACAGCAGGTTTCAGAATCTCAAATTCAAAGTATGCTTACGCTAAATATGATTGTGTCACAGATTCAGTCCGAGGACGGTTTGTCACAATAGACTTGAAGAACGCTTGCTTATCCATCCATCCATCACAGGAGGTTCCTGAGGTTTGCTTTCGGGGGCGAAGCATGCCAGTATCGGATTCTTCCATTCGGCCTAGGTTTATCTAGGTTTTTACACCTTTACAATATGCGTGGATGCAGCTCTGGCTCCTCTGAGACTCCAGGGCATTCGCGTATTATACTTTATCGACGATTGGTTGATCCTAGCTCAATCTGAGCATATGGCAGTTCGGCATCGAGATGTCGTTCTGTCTCATTTAAAGATGTTGGGGTTGCGGCTCAACGCCAAGAAGAGTGTGCTCCTCCCAGCTCTGAGGACCACTTTTCTAGGTGTAATATGGGATTCGACAACGATGTGGATACGATTGTCTCCAGCACGTATTTCTGCGATTCTCACAGCCGTAAATAGGGTAAATCTAGGCCAGTCACTCACTGTGAAGCAGTTTCAGACTGGTGGGTCTCATGGCAGCTGCGTCCAACGTAATTATTTTTGGCCTTCTGTACATGAGACCCCTTCAGTGGTGGCTCTGGACCAAGGGGTTTTCTCCGAGGGGAAATCCATTTTCGCATGATCAAGGTCACGCGGCTATGCCTACGTGCCTCGGTCATGTGGAAGAACCTTGGTTCCTCGCCCAGGCCCAGTGTTGGGGGCTTCTTGTCGACGCATAATGCTATCGACGGATGCTTCCCTCACAAGTCGAGGGTGATCATGAGTGGTCGCTCGGCGAAGGGTGTTTGGCAGGACCATCTACCTTTTAGCACATAATTGGCTAAAAGTGACGACGGTATTTCCTGCCAGACCCGAGAGGTCACCATATGCTTGTCCTTTCGGACAAACACGCTGATGGTCTCGTATATCAGAGCAGATATCCTGTTGAGGCAGGGGCTGAGGCCCGGGGAATGGAGACTTCACCCCGAGGTGGTGGAGCTTCTTTGGGAGAACTTCGGTCAGCTCAAGTCAACCTTTCGCATCGTTTGAACAACGCATTGTCCTATGTGGTTCTACCTCACGCATCCAGCTCCGCTTGGACTGGATGTGATGTATTAGGTGTGGTTGAAGCTACACCTGTACGCATTTCCCGATATCTTTGCTCCCGGGAGTTCTAAAAAGAGTTATGGATACTGTGGGCTCGGTCTCTGAGGGGGCCCAGCTCATAGATTCAGGTCTCTCGACCGAGGTCATGGAGACATAATCCAGTCTAGAGCTCCCTCCACGAGAAGACTAATATGCATTGAAATGAAAACTGTTCTCTGCCTGGTGCGGAGAACGCCTTCTGAATCTTGTTTCTGCCCTGTTGGTACAGTACTTGATTTCTGTAATGAATGTTTCTTTGCTGGGTTATCTCTGAGGAGAGATCCTTAATTTTGTCATCTCCGTGGTAGATGAGGCTGAGGCCTGCACGTACTTCACCCCAGTTCGGGTTGTATTCTTAGGTCCTTACTAAATTTGTGGGTTTTTTGTGCTGCAGGCCTTCTGTCCTCCATATTTCATACCCCAGATCAGGAAGTACTTAACCTGTTATGCCCTTTTCGGGCTTTGGATGCTTATGTCCACAGAGCTCTCTGTGGCATATATCAGAGCAATTATTTGTCTGCTTCGGGTCACCTTAGATAGGTTGCCCTGCATACTAAACAGATGATGAGCAAGTGGGTAGTTGAGGCGATCTCACTTGCTTATGAAGCGGCCGGACAGCCTTCACCTTTGGCTGTCCAGGCTTATTCTACGAGGAGTATGGCTGCCTCTATGGCATTAATCTCGGGAGTTTCTCTTCATGACATTTGTGATGCGGCAGGCTGTTCCTCGCCGCTTACATTTGTCAGGTTTTATGACGTTGACCTTAGCTCCACTCCAGGGTCTAGGGTGCTTGCTTCTTAGTGTGCGCATTGACTTCACACGGAACAGGCATTTGTCATATGGCGTCGTGGGTATAGGGTTCTCACCACGTCTCGACGCAGCTCGAGTTCCCTTGAAAGGGAACGTCTCAGGTTACGTTTGTAACCCTGGTTCCCTGAGAGGAAACGAGACGCTGCGTCGCCTTGCCATACTCCATGCCTCATGCCATACTGCATGCCTGTGATCGACTTGCTTCGGCTTTTCAGAAGCTGATGCGGTCTATTTTCAGGGGTGCTTTATAGCTTCCTGGTCGATGACGTCACCCGCCTATGACGTCCCGTCTTTCCATTGGACTGATTATACACTTGCTTCACCACGCAATCACGCAGGGTGTTCCCACCGCGTCTCGACGCAGCATCTCGTTCCCTCTCAGGGAACCAGGGTTACATACGTGACCTGAGACGTTCTCTGGCGCATAAGGTCTATAGATGATTAACGAATATTTTTTTTAATCATCCACCAAATTATCACCTATTCCTTACAGTTTAACGAGTTAACAACAATGGCACAAACTATTAAAACACCTGACTGTTAGTAAAAACACATTCAACTGTGTTAATGCCTAAATAATATATTTTAATAATAATACAAAAATATACAGGATGGCCTATATAATTTACCTTATTAATATAATTTAATTTAATTTTAAAATTCATCTATATAACATTGTCTCAATAATTTAATGTTTTATTCAAGTAATAATAAAAAAAAGAGAAAAAAGTTATCTCTGGTTTAAAGTTGCTTTGCTACGCACTTTCATGCGCACTCAGTTATTTCCGCATTGCATTATGGGAAATAGTGCTTCAGCAAGTGTACATCTAATGTACACTCAAATTCAGAGAGGATTGTGGGTAAAAGTAGTGAACGAATGTAGGGAATGATGTCGTTCACTCAGAATTCGGACATCACTACAAAATGGCCGACACCCGATATAGTGCACTATATAGTGGATAGGGAGCAGTTTCAGACACAGCTAGGAATTAGAAGTCTTAAACAAAAAACGCGGTTCAGGCGTCAAAGCTTACGCTACTCCTACATCCTACGTCATACATCGTCAAGTGTTACTCTTTTGGCGTAAGTAGTAGGCCGTCTGCTGGAAGCTAGTTATTTTAGTCGATTTTAAATATGGATATTTTTCTTACACAAACACATCGCTTCACTTCAGAAGGCCTTTTTTAACCCCAAAGAGTCGCGTGGAGCACTTTTATCATGGATGGATGCACTTTAATGTACTTTAAAAAATATACAGCCATTCACTGCCATTATAAAGCTTGGAAGAGCCAAGACATTTTTTAATATAACTCTGATTGTATTCGTCTGAAAGAAGAATGTCATATGCACCTAGGAGGGTGAGTAAATCATGGGCTAATTTTCATTTTTGGGTGAACTATCCCTTTAAGTTAGAGAAACAAAAAGTTATACCTTTGCATGTTTAAAAAAAACACAATGGTGTGTGACCCAGCTAATTCATACAGGGATGAAAAAGACTTGTAGTGGGACTAAAAATGAATGGATGTGGAATGAATATGACAGTATGAAAATAATAATGTTAGATGTTACTAGTAGAATTGGTGACCAGTCTCTGCTGAACTGTGTGTATTCTCTCTCTCTCTCTCTCTCTCTCTCTCTCTCTCTCTCTGACAGCCTGTCTCATTTGTCACTTTCCTTAATCTCTCACACTTGCCAACACTTTCGTCTTCATCAAGCCTAAATCACTTGATATTATTCATGCTTGTTTTCCACAAATACCTCGCTGGGGGAATTAGCAAACAAAAACAGTGCCCACATTCTCCTAATCCCTGTCTACGGGCAGAGCCTCCACCAATACACACGAGCTCTGGCCGGCTGTCGAACTGGCTGCCACTGTTTTGAAGTTCCTCTCCACACATCTGTGTTGACACACCGAGCGCTTACTGCCTTGTCACCTTGCCACAGATTGGGGGCTGCCTCATCTGGACTACAACTGTCTGAAGATATCAATGAGCTTGCATAAAACACATGATCCAAGAAGGTGGGACGTTTTGAATCAGCTGTGTAGGACTGCTATATATGTTTGAGCAAGCCAATGAGATTTTGAATAGAAATTATGGACCCATTCAAACTATGCATGAACATTTGCTGTCAGAAAAAGCCAATGAGATACAAGCTTTTGGTCATGTTTACGGAGCCTATGCTCCTACACAGTCGTCTGCTATTTTGCCCTAGAAGATGGTCCTGAAGTACCTGATACAGGTTTTTCTGTTAATGTTTAATACTGAATGAATGTATATTAATCATTACACTGTACCTTGTGATTTTAAAATATAATCTTGGCTTTAAAAATAACTGAGGTAATACTTTACAAAATCCTGTTAGTTAATGTTACTTTTGCATGAACTAACATGGACTAACAATGAGCAATAAATCTGTTACAGTATTTATTAACAACTGTTCAGTAGGGGTGGGGGAAAATCGATTCACATTTGAATCACAATTCTATCTTCTAACGATTTGAATGGATTCATACGTTTAAAAAATTGATTTTATAAATGTTTAGTATAACGTGATGTTGTCGGAACAAAGGTGGCAGCAATCAACTGCGAAAGCAGTGCAGCACCAGGACAGTTTAGAGAATTCACATGCTTGTAACGGGGAAACATTATAAATTAAGCTTAATTGACAACAGTTCCTGTATCAAAATCTTAACTAATAGAAAATAGCATTAATTAATGTATAGTTACCGGCACAAATCAAGCCTTTCACTCGATCTTGCCGTCTCTTATGTGTACAGGTACTATGGGGCCTGTCACAAATGGCACCCTAAACACTCGCTAAGTGCGCATCGAGGGCACATATCGACCGCACCCTTCTGACACCCAAAATGACAAATGGGACACCCTACGGCCTCATGGACTTAGCAGACACGCGCACGTGGCAGACAATGTAAGTCCACAAGACCGTAAGTGAATATGAAGTGTGCCATTTGTGACAGGGCCGTACTTTTTACACACGATAAGTGCGCTCAACATGGACACGCAATCGGTTTCAGTGGTAATGAACAATAGCTACTTGTAAAAGCTACAGTCGTGCTCAGAATTAATGGTACCCCTGGTAAATATGATAAAAAATGGCTGTAAAAAATAAATCTGCATCATTTATCCTTTTGATCTTTCATTCAAAATATTGGCAAAAATCTAAACTTTCATTTAAGTAAAAGAATAGAAAGTGGGGGGGAAATCACATTATGAAATAAATGTTTATCTCCAAAACACGTTGGCCACAATTATTGGTACCCTTTTATTAAATACTTTTTGCAATCTCCTTTTGCCAAGATAACAGCTCTGAGTTTTATCCTATAATGCCTGATGAGTTTGGAGAACACAGACAAGAGATCAGAGACCATTCCGTCTTACAGAATCTCTCCAGATCCTTCAGATTCCCAGATCCATGTTGGTGCTTCTTCTCTTCAGTTCACTCCACTCATCAGGTATGGGACGGTCATGGCAGAAGCTTCATTTTGTGCTACTTAACACATTTTTGTGTTGACTTTGATGTTTGTTTTGGATCGTTGTCCTGATGGAAGATCCAACCACGGCCCATTATACGATTTCTAGCAGAGGCTGTCAGGTTTAGATTTTTTATCTGTTGGTATTTGATAGAATCCACGATGCCATGCATGTATCTGAACAAGAAGTCCAGGACCTCCAGCAGAAAAATATGACCACAACATTAAAGATGGTATATTAAATTGTACACATGGGGTACTTTTTATCCTTGTGTGCACCAAACCCATCTTGCATGTTTGCTGCCAAAAAGCTATTTGTTAGTTTCATCTGACCACAGAACCCTGTGCTGTTTGAAGGTCCAGTCATGCCTGACAACTGAATTTGCTGGGGTTTGTTTTTGGATGAGCAAGGAGGATTTTTCTTGAAAACCTCCCAAACAACATGTGGTGATGTAGGGGTTGTTTAATTTTTTTTTAATAGGCTTTCTGAACCCAAGACTCAACTAATCTCTGCAATTCTCCATCTGTGATCCTTGAAGAGTCTTTGGCCACTCAAACTTTCCGCCTCACCATGCATTAAGACAATATAGACACACGTCCACTTCCTGGCAGATTTGTAACACCTTTAGTTGATTGGAAGTGCTTAATTATTGCCCTGATGGTCAAAATGGGGATTTTCAATGCTTTAGCTATTTTCTTACAGCCACTTTCTATTTTGTGACGCTCAACAATCTTTTGATGCACATCAGAACTATATTCTTTGGTTTTACTCATTGTAATGGATGATTAAGGGAATTTGGCCTTTGTGTTTCCTCATATTTAAACTCCTGTAAAACAAGAAGTCGTTGATGGACAATTTCATGTTCCTAGTCACCCTGGTGTGCAAAAAAAAGGTAAAAATGAATGGGAATATACTTCAGAGATATTTTACTCGTAAACAATTCTAGGGGTACCAATAATTGTGGCAAACTTGTTTTGGAGAAAAACATTTATTTCATAATGTGATTTCCCCTCCACTTTCAATTATTTTACTTTAATGAAAGGTTAGATTTTTGCCAAATTTTTTAATGAAGTATCAAAAGGATAAACGATGCATAATTATTTTTTACAGCCATTTTTCATCATATTTACCAGGGGTACCAGTAATTCTGAGCACGACTGTAATAAACATCCTATATCTGAGGCATTGTATCACTAAATATTGAGAATGCACCGGCACACATTATATTTTAAGAACAAATGATCAGCCACTGATCAGAACCAGCTGATAATCCCTTCCTTTGATTTGATACATCTCTCACATAAATTATCACATGTTAATGATGTAAAAGACACGTGCGTGCTCACGCTGTAAGAGGCGAATATGAGAGAACGAGTCGCAGCGGGCTAGAGTAAGATAATAACGTGGTTACAAGGTGTGTATAATTAAAAAAATACTTTATTTAATAACTACCGACCAATCAGCACAAACAATAGCTACTGTTCAGTTTGCGTACTGCTGCTTGCTTTTACTGACTTCTGAACTCTTCCCTCTCTGCATTAAAGCTCCAGTGAATGGTTGTCAGATATCTCAAAAAAAGCTAAACAAGCCCCTTAAAAATGCAACATAATAAGTAGACATGGCTGCACTAAACTGAAATGAATTTATTATGAATAAAAAATAGTTCAATATAAAATAAAATTGATAAATTGATTGAAGCAAAACAGTAACATGAGATTGAAAAATAAAAATACAACCAAAATTGAATTAAAGTTTTAATTGCACCTATGAGTTGTATTTAACTTCAATCATTTGGTGGCACAGGTTTTCTTATATATAAGGAGGACAAAGGGTTGTGAACCACTGCTTTAGTTCACTTGTTCCTTGTTAGTTATTGTTAATGTAGCAGGTAGGGTGGTTGAGATGGGAAGTGTAGCTTGAAGCCCTGCCCACGGGCACTGATTATTTGGACCAGGTGGCACAAGTGAGGCGTCCCTTTAAATGTGTCGTGAGACATGGACAGGAGAACATTAGTGCGATGTGAGTTGAAGAGTGAGCCTCTTGGAGTATCAGCTGTGCAAACGGGAGAACGGGAGTCTTTTTGGAAGGTTACGCCTGCTTGTCTTTAACGTTAAACTCCTTCCCATTGAGATGTGCCTAACACGCTCATTGTTTGTTTGTAGCTTGGCCTAGCGTCGGTGCGTATGGTGACCAGTAAATGGTACAAGCAGTTCTGAGTCTTTAGAAAGTTTGATCGCACAATAGCGAGAAGTGATCTCTATACAGGGTGCAGCAATGTAAACTTACTGGTCCCTTTCTTTTCTCAGACGTAACGAGTAGCGTTTATAGCTCTGATCATTTCCTGTCTGATATTGCCTATGAACAGAAGCAACGCTGGCAAGTGTGCACAGCTATTAGTCATCCACACCGTTAAACGTCATCGGTACGGTGCAGACAGTACTAATTCGTCTAGGCTGGTTTCAAAAACATAAGTCCATTTAATCCTTTTTTTTTGGTTATAGATTTTCAATTTAATCTCGTCTTAAATTGTCATGAGACTACCAACATAGCATTATAAATCATTTCTGCTCCTTTATTGGACACCACCTGCCTAATAAGTTTAAAGGGGAGCGCTGTTTGGTTTTTCTAGTTTAAGTATTCAAATCTTATGCTCTAGAGCGCCTCCTGGGGGTCACATTAACTAATGAAGTTAACTAATGTTAATAAATGGAACTTTATCGTGAAGTGTAATCATAATGGTTTAGTTCAGAATGTAGTTAAGTACTACATTTGTAGTAAAATATATGTGCCAACATACAAAGACACTAGACAGATGTAGAGGCTCTCATAAAAACAGATTCTGTATTACTCAAAATGCATCAAAACACACAGTTAGAATGCACAATTAGGATTAATTGATCTCAAATACTGTATCAATATGGCCACACTGACAGCAAAGCCAGTGCGGTACACCGGGAAGGAGACCAGAGGCTTTTTGAATGGATGTCAATGGAGGAGAGGCTTCACTACGCTGAATTAACTGCTTTTGTGGGAAAACGGCTTATCATTTAATGAATTGACAGCCCATCAGCTAATCTTAAATATTCTTGAGTTTGCGTGTTGCAACCGCCTTCAAATCCAACCAAAGATTTTCGATGGGGTTCAAGTCAGATGTCTGTGATGCCACTGTAGAATCATCCAGGACTTCTTCTGTTTGAAGTATACGTGGGATCATTGTCCTGTTGGAAGGTCCAATGACACCCAAGCTTCAGCTTCCTCACTGACGGCATGACGTTTTCTTCTAGGGGTTTCCTGATACTTAAATGAATCCATCTTGCCTTCCAAATACTTCAGGTTTCAGTGCCAGAGGATGCAAAGCAGCCCCAGTGCATCACCGAGCCCCACCATGCTTAACTGTAGACAGTGTTCTTTTCAGCATACGCTTCATTCTTCTTCCTCCAGACATACACTAAAATGTAAAAAAAAAAAAAAAACGTATTGACAGCACAAAAACTTAAATTATTTACCTCTACCGACGTACAAATATGTGCGTATTCCTACTAATGCATTTTAAAATCGTGGCATTAATGTTTTGACTATTACATTCAATTGTCTTATCAATTACGTTTTCAGTCGTATTTATTAAATGCTGTTTTATCATTTACTTAAGATAAATGATATTTCGCTCTGTTTGTGACTTCTGCTGCAATCTCGTTTTTCAAGGATTACATAAATGTTAAACAAGATAACCTTAAAATGAATAACATTTCTTTAATCATTTAACCATTTTGTAACATTTAGTTTGTTTACCATGAGACAAAGAAGGCGTTCTCCTTTATAACCATAAAATACACCAAAACACAACATAAATTCACAAAAGACATCTATTTTATCTGTTTGATATAATCCAAATCTTTAGAATCCATATGTTTGCAAGAAACAGATTCAGCCCTTTATCCAGCGATCTTCATCACACTCTCAGCAGCAACAGTTAAACCCCGCACTCGTTATGATGAATTCAAATTCAGAAGTTGCACCCTCAATGTTTGTTATGACATGTTTTACAGCAGTGATATTAAACGCTCATTGGCTCTCGCCTGCTTCGTCACAGACAGCAACATGTCATGTTTCAGATGGAGTACATTTAAAATTGAGAAATGTGTGCCTTCACAGCGCAAAGTCGGATTAACATTTTATAATTATTCTACGTTTAAATATTGCAGAAACGTCCATATTATACGTTTCAGCATCTGTCTTAACATACAAAAAAGTTTTGTGTCTTTGAAAATTACGTATTAATATCTACGTATTAACAATGAGACCAGGCTGCTGATCCATAGGGCAGAAAAGTTCCAGTTTTGTTTCATCGCTCCACAGAACAGAATCCCAAAACTTCTGTGGCTTATTTATATGATTTTGAGCAAATTGGAGACGACTTTTCTTGAGCTTTTGGTTGTGCTTTTGGGTGAGTAGTTGTGTACGTCTTAAGAGTTCTGGCATGGTTTAGTGCGTGCCTTACTGTGCAAGCTGAAACCCCAATGCCTGTTGCCACCAAGTCTTGCTGTAGGTCTTTTGCAGTCACTCAAGGGATTTTCTGAACATGCCTTCTCAGAAATCTGGTTGCAGCCATTGACAGCTTCCTTTTTCTGCTCCGTCCAGGAAGAGTAAACACTGTACTTTTAACTTTGAACTTGCGAGCTATGCTTCCAACAGTGTCTCTAGGATCATTTAGTGCCTTCGCTATCTTTTTGTATCCTGTTCCTTGTTTGTGAAAGGCGAGGATATATTCTCTAAACTTTTTGGACCATTCTACTGACTTAGCTTTTTCTAACATGCAGACAAATGTGACACTCAACAAACCTAGCCAGTTCAGTTATTTATGTGTTCTAACTCAAGCAAACCTGGTGCAACTAATGAAGCCCTTGATCGGTTGCATCAGGTGCGCTTGAGACAACACCTGTTTTGCAGAATTGTGTGGGGGTTGAATAATTTCATGAATTTTAATGAAAAAGTGTACATTTTTAAAATAAACAGGTTCTGCAGGGGTTGGATAATTTAGATTACAACTGTATAACAATAAATTACTTGCGTCTCAGAGCTCACAATAAATGCAATGAGTGCATTTTGGAGGAACAAGCCTGTTTGGCAGTATTGTAAGACAGTTCTGGAAGATAATTATACCGAAACACTTTGATGACAGCATTTCAGAACAACTAAAACAGCATTTCAGATGATGTGCAAAAAGATCGTCCAGATTAGTCCAGATATGCCGTCCCATCGTGCAGTCACGTGATTTTTTTTTTATGTTCATCAAGGAATTTCTTTGGTAAATGTGTTTCTATCATAGTTTATGCGCATATTTTCTTATCAGATAAAAAAATGTATCCAACTCAAATGAGCACATACGTTTTTAAATGCACATTTTTAGAATTGATGAGCATCTTGCCGTTTCCATCCAGCAGTTTTTAATGCGATATCCCAAAATGCGCATAAAAAAAGTGGATGGAAACATAGCTAATGATTGACTGTCCAACAATGAAATTCATGGCGTCAATGACGTCAAAGCTTTAATGTGATTGGATGTCAAGGCAAACGTGATTAAAGTTGGCCATTATGCTTTCTTCAATCGTAGAGCCAAGTACCCTCGTATCTCCCAATAATAAGACCAACTCTGCTGACAGGCCTATTAGAATATGGACAGAGTTTTCATCTTTCATGCTTTTCTGTGTGGTCCGTTTTTCAATCAGCGCCACCTATTGTACAGGAGGGAATTATGATTTCATGTAGGCCAGAGACTATTCATTTCAGCCTTAGTCTGAAAAGACCTTTGGTCAACAATTTATTCTCCATTTGGTGTGAAAAGGCCTTGACACAGAAAATATCACAGAGCTGATAAAACCGTTCTCTCCTTCACTTTACTTCTCAGTTTCAAAGCTGGATGAAGCCCCATGGACAAAAACCCCCGGGCCCTAATCGAGATGCCATACAGTAAGCCTTGAGTACAGCACATTGAGTGAAATTGAGTGACATTGCTGTAATCAGGGACCAAATTTCACACTTTCAAACTCAGGATTTTTACTGTGAGAAAAGCCTAGACACATACCCAAAAGCACAGAGGACAGCATGCTACCTAATCAAAGGCTTGCATAATGTCTCAAAATCACTGCGAGTGTGATTACATGATAGCACAAAGCTATAGTCTAGAAACCGACAACTCAGCCAGGCACTGGTTAAAAAAAAATCTGGTTGGGATTTTGGAGTGATAAACTCATATTTTCATCAGTAATTACAGGTTAACAAACTTGATGGAAGGTTTTATTTTATCTTCCCTGTTTCTGTAATCTCAAACAAATACCCCAGTACTGATGTTAATAATTTGAAAATATAATGAAAAGAATTCAGTTCAACTGAACCCAAACCAAGTATACATTAGCTACCTTTCAAAACGTTGGTCTCAGTAATATATATATTTTATATATATATATATATATATATATATATATATTTTTTTTTTTTTAATACAAGGATGTATTAAATTGATCAAAAGTGACTATTTATAAAAATGCTGTTCTTTTGAACTTTCTATTCATAAAAGAATCCTGAAAAAAATGTATCATAAAATATAAAGCAGCACAACCTTTTTCAACAACCTTGGTGAGAATGAGACTTCTTTAAACAGCATTAAAAAAATTCTTACCGACCTCAAACTTTTGAACAGTAGTGTACATTCATAATATAAGAACTGTAGCATATAGATTAACTGCACCAAAAATACAATTTTCTCCTTTCAAGAGCGAATGAAAGAGTAGGAGCCCGAAGTGGCGTTTGCCATCCAGGCAAAAGCTGAGACTGTGGCTTGTCCATTAAGGAGGAAAAGGCCCCCAACTGCTCTAACATTCACATAAAAATGTAAAAACACAGATCCAAAATTTTGAACAGGATCAATTTATTTTAAATAAATTATTTAATAAATTATGATTTTTATTTATTTATTTCTAGCATATTTTGAAAACCTTATCATGTTCCTCTCTGCCTTTCCACAGCCTGTTAAGGAAGAGGACATTTTTGATCACAGAACTAAGCGCGCTCAACCAAGGAGGGCAGTCAAGGATGAAAAGGAGAAAGGGGTGGGAGGCGAATGAGGGGAACAGAGACTCACAGAGTGTGAGAAAGCAGGGGAGGAGGGAATTAGAGAAAGGGAAGATGAGAGATAGAGGGAAAACTAAGAAGGACAGGAATTAACTAAACACAGATAGGCGGCAGTGGGCCAAATGAGGGTGTCATTCTACATCTGAGGTTTTGTTTTGAAGACAAATGTGTAATGTGCTTTAAAATGTGCTACAAAAATATGAACGTAAGCCAGTCAACACCAAACAACACTTTTGTGATTCAGTTCCTATTTAATAAGGACATAAAGAGACATTAAATGACTGCATCTCACAAACTGTACAAGCTCTCTGACGGCCAGTGTAACAATGACAAAAACGGTGTTCATTCACTTAAAGAGCTGCACGAGGGTAGTTCTGACCCGGGGGCAATCAGGCACATCCAGGCCCACAAAGGGTCAGAGAAAGCGGGACTCCTGAGACATGCGACCCAGCGATGGAGGAGATTGCCCGTCAGGAGATGGTAACCACACCACTCCTTCCCCCAGAGGAAGGCCAGGCGGAGATTCCTTTGTTCAGTTTCTTTGTTGATGTCCATTCAACCATTGTTTTTTGTAGCAACACATAAATTAAATATATTATTATTATTATTTTAGAGGGATCTGAAAATCTTGAAAATAAAAATGGAACATGACTCCACTTATGCTGCACAATGCAAACCCTGAACTCTTAATATACACAATCTACATTAAATAGTCTATGACACTGATAATTACATAAATAGCTAAGTCAATCGAAATCCTTAAGGAAAATGCTATTGGACTGTCTGTCAAATGCTGATGAGATATGAATTATTGTACACTTGTGCTGAAAACTCATATAACCCTCATAAAACGCTCAAAGGATCAGTGAGAAGATACAGCCCCACACACACACACACACAATAATCTCACTGCACACACACACACGCTCACATATATTTCACATCCAATTGGTGGGAAAGATTGAGTCAGGTATATGTAAGCCATTACTTTAGCTGGAGAGGCCAGGGTAATTATGGCTGGCATTTTGACAAGTGTTTGGTGGAGTGAAGGTCAACTGTGTCTGCGTGGGAGATCTATGCTAATCTGCCCAGCTGGAGCGCAGACAAGCAGCCCCTGCATCGCACCACTGCAATTACAGAGAGAGAAAGATAGAGCAAGAGAGAAAGGGATGAGTGGGTGAGGAAGTAAATACGGCAGAGATGTCAGAGATGTGGACGGATGTGAAGAAATGTCAGCAGGAAAATAAAGACAACATGAGATTGAGGGAGTACAAATCAGATGAAGTAACCAGACTCTTAAACAGACGGCGGTTTAGTTTAACTTCCTCAAAGTGAACCGAGGGGCAAGAGAGAGAAAGATAAAGGAGGAATAAATGAAGCTGTAGCAAACTGTCACTCTGACCTATGTTAAAGTGAGAGCATGGCGATTATTGTTCTAGAAGGTCATGACCTATGACATGAACAATAGCAATTCAGGTCACGATTCCTCTTACTCCTTTCTAACCTTAAGTATATTTTTCCTTTTGACACACTGATCACCTTTTCTCTGTTTACATGAACTGAAATCCCTGTCTCTTTCTTCAATTCTGCTGTGATAGCAGGTGCAGATGGCCTAGCCAGTGGCTCTGATTGTTTGCCAAACGGGGACGTTACCATCAGGGATCCATGTTCCATCTGCCCAAACCAGCCCAGACTCGGACCCATTCGGGGTTCTCACGGCCTGGGCACACCACGGGGTCAACTCCTTAGAGACCCCCAAGATCTCCCCTAGAGATCTGACCTGACAAAGAATGGTCATCTCTCCACCTACTAGCCTGAGAGACAGCCTGATACCTCTCTCACGCACGCAGTGTTATGGCCGACATTGTCGTTAGTCAGTGTGTTTAAATGTTGGGTTGTGGATGTTGTGGATCCATGAATATACAAATTGGTCCCCGCCTCCACTCAATCACACAGGTTCGGACTACCTGATCTACTCGGTCAACTTTACTGTAGTAAACGCTCGACAATTGGACAAGTGGAAATACTGGTTTAATTAAGCCATATATGTTTGAACCAGAATTTTTTTTTTTTTTTTACCACAAGGGGTCTTTAAACCTACTAGTTTTGAAAGCCAATAACTGGTATAATGCCAATGTTAATATACAATTTGTGAGACAAATCGCAAAACAATTGTTCACATTAATACAAAGGTGCAAATTTCATCTAACAGTTGGGGGGGGGGAAATATACATACTATTTCTCAAAAGCAATTTTAGAAGGGGACACAAATAATACAGCCGAAATTGTACTTGTTAGGATATGTGTACACACAGAGGAAAGCCTTACTTCTATTATTAGCATAGCATGGGGACCGTGCCCAAAGCGATGGTTGTTTAAATATAAGTTAGGTTCATAGGTTCACCACGCTGTCATATTATGATTATTAAATTATCTTGCGACCTCCACGTAGTATTTTAGGTTTCATCTGGGACATAGGACATCTCTTACTTAGATATTCAACTGCAAGCCTTAACATCATATTGAGCAAAACCCAACACAAAGGTAGATATATAGACTTACGGTATTAAACAAGCTTCCAAACAAGCTAGGTAATGTTAATTGCTAACATAGTGGACTCATGGAAAACTACATCGGTCATCATAATTTTTTTTAACATCTATTCAAAAGAGAAAATAATCACTTCATTCAATGTTTAAAGTAGATAAAATAGCCTTGACAGCCTACTTACTGGAGTTCCACAACTACTGAAGAAGTTTGTTCTCTCCCAGCAGACTTGTGTGTGTGTAGCTGAGGTAAAGGGGGAAAGCAGGCAGTGGACCAAAGCACTGTGAGGCAAGGAAGGGGGGGACTCAAAATGTTTCTAAACGTAAAATAATTGTGTAAGTGGTAAAACAATACAAAAATTCGAATGGGGCAACAACAAAAGCATTTTAAGTATATATTATTATATTATTTACAATACACAGTATGGTTTTTACCCTCAGATTTTAACCCCTTAGAAAACAATTTATACTTATCTTGCAATCATTTAACAAATATAATTTATACATGTCTAAGACCAAAATATAACCTTGTAAAATATAACAAAGAATAAAGAAACTAACACCCTTTGTGCCACAGAATCAACAAATTCTTAAAGGTTCTGAGTTTTATTTTATTTGTGTTTAACAATAGGCTAACAAGATATAATTTGGGTTAATTTTGGCTATAACTTATCAGCTTAAATATATTGCCATATTTTATCGAATCGATAATTTTAACAGAATATGCCTCACATTAAAGTATGCCACTGTTTTTTTTTTCATATATAGCAACTAAACTGAAACACTGAGATTGAAGTAAAAGTATCTCCAGAAGAGCACATCCACTCTACAGAAACATGGCCTCACTCACACACACACTAACACACCTCCCACACAAACATTCCACTTTTAAGTGGATGAAGCACAATGCATTCTGTTTTATCAAAAAAGCTTTTGCTCCTCTATCACAGGAAAATCTACACTGTCGCATGTTCCCTTTCAGCATATGAATTTAGATGAGACCATTTTCTCTTTTGATTGATATGCAGCATTATGAGTTTAATATCGTCTGATCAGAGCATCATAAAAAATGCACCAGTGTACAACAGACTTTAATGAAATCTCACCCAAAAGACAAATGATGAAGCAGAATGCCCCTTCTTGAAAATTTAACTTGCAGTTCTCTTGAGAGCATTTTTTTATGATGTTATAACAAATGAAAAGAATATAGGATATCTATGAAAATACAAGGTTGCAGTCATCCCGTTGGAACATCTATGCCCGTATACCACAATAAAGATGCAAACAAACAAAAAAGTCAAAATTCAACTAAGCAGAACAATAATAGTGAGATCATATTTAATTATTAAAAAAAAGAATAATTAATGTAAAATACTAAATCAAATATTCTACATATTCACATTTCGACAATTTAGTTAATTAAATTAATAATGACAGACAAATCAAATAACCAGTCACAGAGACACATCTGAAGTATACTATGTGATTATATGAATCATGTTTCTATATTTTTAATTAGAAGGGATTTAATAACAAATAAACTATGCATTAAGATCGAATGATTCCACTCAATAAGGTTATGATGAATGGAGATTTTTGAAATTAACATAATTAATGGAATTGTTAAATAACTCCATTAATTATAAGAATTACATTTAATAATAATAAAAAAAACTCTAGCAACCTTCTAGTTTCAAAAGCAACATAAAATTAAAAACATTCACTGATCACTATATTAGACAAAATATTAGATCATTTAACCTCTGTCCAGCTGAAATATGATGAGATATAGTGACATCTTATGGTCAAGAGTAAAGATGGAGTGCCATCTGACACTAGTAAAGAGGACAGATTGACACACAGACACTTGACAAAGTATAAAGACAAAAAATAAGCTACATGAATTAACTTGAGGACTGCAAAAGGTGAGCAGGAGCAGAAGTGGGAGACAAGCAGAAATTAAATGTGACAGGCAGAGAGGAGGAAGAAAGCATGTTAGAAAGAGAGAAAAGATAGAGTGATGAGAGATGAAGAGAGAGATGACACATTGTAAGATTATACTGTGCAGTTAGGGTGCCATTTCATCAACACTATGGATGAATCAATGGCCCGATAAATAATTGTGAAGGACCCACACACACAGAGAGAGAGAGAGAGAGAGAGAGAGAGAGAGAGAGAGAGAGAGAGAGAGAGAGAGAGAGAGAGAGAGAGAGAGAGAGAGAGAGAGATAGATAGAGAAAGCAGGGGTTCATCTTTTGTTTTGAAACCAGGCAGGGATTACCATATCCAGTCTTTTGTCCAAAGCTTTCTTTCCAGATGAATAGAGTACAACAGCAAATTCCTCAATCCTAATGAATACACCCCAGACCCCCCATAAAGCCCTTCAGTTAGTTGCTGTGTTGCTAGCAGTTTGAAAGACTTCAGCACAGCTTTGCATCAGAATATTAAATCCCTGCCATATACATAGACCCTACAGGATACAAACATCTATACTGCAGCTCCTTCACTGGAAATAGTTTGGCAGGAAGTAATTTTTTTTTTTTTTTTTTTTTTTTAATTAATGGTTACATGTTTGTGAAGCCATGGTTACCGAAATGAGGTGTCGTCAACTGTTGTGACATACAGTGCATTTCAAAACAACTTTTGAGAGAGTGCGTGGCATCAAACAAATAAGAACAACACGTTACAGTAACTACATGCTCTAAAGCATTCGCAACATTTATTCATCAATATTGTAAATTTGCATATTAATATTTTCATATTGCATATCTATATTTGCCATATATATTCTTCATTGGTTTAGTATACAATGTATCAGCATACACACGGATCCTGTGTGTATATATGTATAAATGTATTTTTGCCAGCAAGATTTCTTTGACAAAATTGTAAAGGCCAACCTTTGGGATAAATGGGTAAATGACTTATCTTGCGTAGATAGTTTTGACTTTAAAAAAATGTTTTAATTATAAATGATATACTCTTTGTACATGCATTTTTATATATTAATAATGTATGAGCAAATGCTTGATGATTAAATAACTATTAACTCAAAAATTGCAAATCCTCTATAAATAGGTGTAGTATAAAGTGTTAGCCAATAAAAGAGTGTAATAGAAAATGGCTAGAAAATGATTAATGCATGTTTGGTATTATAAACCAATTGAGAATAAACTATGAAAACTTCTTACTTCTTCTTACACTATAAAATTCAGACAGACAAACTTTTTTGTCGCCAAAAGGGAAATACAGGAAGTTAAATACAAATTGACACATTTGTATGACATACAACAACAACAACAAAGACAAAACACAAGGGAGCTGCTGTCATAGAAAGATGTGTGTGGCAGAACCAGAGGAATACAACTAGATAAGTGGAACATGTTCAATTCAGACACCCATGAAAATATTCTCCATTTTGCGTGTCTGAATGGAGGGGGGGGGGGGGGGGGGGGGGGGTTATATATAAAGGAATACTCTTGCCTAACAGGCTGATCTAATGTTCTCTAATGTGCTCAGGTCAACAGTACATGTGGTTCCCTTTCGTTGTCACTCCGAGTTCCGTCGGATGACGACGAATGGGGTTTCGCTTAGAAAGCCTATCGACTTCGGGTATACAAAACGAGCCAATGGCAAAGAAGTGCCATGGGTTGTGGAATTTGCATAGCGTATCTCCGCCTTACCTCGTGGGTATAAAAGGAGGACGCCCGCAACATGCAGATATGTTTTCGCTTCGGAGCCAAGAGTATCTCTTCACTCCACAAGCCATTTCTGACTTCGCTCTACGAGACGAGCCACTCTCCGGTGTTGGTGTGACGGCAATCTGCAGCGAGTTCACATTACCTGCTGATCTGTGTAGTGATCTGCCAGTGAGTGTGTTTCTCCCTGCTCGCTTCAACAACGCAGAGTTTTTTCTCCTCTCACAAAAGAGCTTTTTAAAGACGGCTCGCCCGTGCATTTCTGGTTGCGGTCGACTCATTTCCGATTTTGGCACATTCTCTGCTCTGCGTGTTTGGGCTTTGATCACGCTAGAGCAGCGTTTGTGGATGACTCACGTTCTCCCTGCAGGAACGTGACCATCGCGTCATTACGGTCGAGACTCAATGATCTCGTTAGATAGAGAGTCCCCTCATCCACACCCCGATCTAACACTCTCCACGTGAGGTGCTACTTCGGCTGGTGGCCAGGTTGACCAGAGGGTGAGAGTGTGGAACAAACCGCCGACTGTTTGTCCGTGGACCACGCCCCCCTCTTCAGTGACGCAACTCGCGAGTGTTCAGGGGATTCCCCGGGTCTATTTTTGAATGCCCCGCGGGTGTCCCTTGACGCTCCAGAATCGTATCTGTTGTCCATCGTAGCATCACAGGGTGGGCTAGAATTTCCAGGAAGTGAAGATTCGACAGTGCTGCCACTTTCGGGTGTGCATATAGCATTTGTCGAGTCAGATCCTGAGATGAAGGTCATGCTTTCCCAGGCCACTGCGAGCATCGGACTAGAGTGGAACCTTTTACCCTGTCCTGAACGCTCGCTGCTGGACGATTGGTTTTTGGGCTTGACTCCTGTCAGCGTCCACTCCAATACCTTTCTTCCCGGATGTGCATCAGGAGATCTCGAAATCCTTGAAGACCCCCATGTCTTCCAGCGATCCCTCGTTGATCTCCCCCGCCCTTCCTTCCCTCGATGGGGCCGCTGCCCATGGGTACACTGGGGTCCCCCCGGTTGAACGCTCTGTTGCGATGCTACTGTGTCCTCAGAGTGCTTCTCGGCGCGATCCTAAGCACCCGTCCGAAGCCTGTAGTTTTTCGTCTACACTTGTGGCGAAATCCTATAGCGCCATAGGACAGGCAGCCGCCTCACTGCATGCCATTGCCATTCTGCTGGTCTACCAGACCCAGATGCGGGCGGGACTGACCCAGGGCTCTTCAATGAACTGCATGTGTGCAATGTCTGATGTGCAGGATGTCGGGTGGACCCGTCTGCTCGACACCCCCATATCCCAGGTCGGCCTCTTCGGCGGTGCGGTTGAGCGCTTTGCCCAAACAGTTCTCAACCGCCCATGAGCCCTCCGCCGAAGGCGCCCTCCCGCGGCTCCAACCCTGCCCGTTCAACCGGGCTGGCTCTGGAAGCCGCAGGGGGACGCCAAAGCCCTCTCCAACCCCGCCCCCCGCTATACGCTGGGTTAAGCGGCACTCTTGAGATGGGCTGCCCAGAGATGGGACTCAGTTCTTTCCAGGAGCTGGTAGCAGGGCCACTCCTTTCAACGGTGGAGGGCTGGGAAAGAATCCTTATTCTCAGAAAGAACTGACTCTCCCATCTCTGAGCACACAGAGTTCACGGACGACACTGTGCGCCGCCCCCGAGCCGTGCACCCCTCGTCCCCCTATGTCTTAGAGCCGGATGACAGTTTGTGCCGTTCCCGGACCGTACCGCTCTCATCCCCCTCTGTCACCAGACCCCTGGCAGAGCAGGACCCCGTGGAACGCTGGTCCTTCCCTGGCCTCCTCTGTCAGGGTGCGGTTATGACCGTCCATGTCCGGGCCGGTCACTCCGCTTCGCTGCACCACCGAGGGGACGTCTGTGGTTCGCTTGACTACGCTGGCACAGTTCTTGGGAGCCTGGCTAGAGCTTCCCAATCTGTTCCACTGGGTCGTGCGAACCATCGGCTCGGCTATGCGATTAAGTTCGCACGGTCTCCTCCCCGCTTCAGGGGAGTCCGCTCCACTATGGTCGGTGGCTACGCCCCTATCATGAGAGCGGATATTGCTACCCTACTGGCGAAGGGTACGATCGAGACTGTCCCTCCAGCCGAAATGAGGTCTGGGTTTACAGCCCCATAACATTGTCCCGGAGAAATCCGGTGGGTTATGGCCAATCCTGGACCGGCGCGACCCCCTTCACAGGCTGCCGTTCAAGATGCTCCTGGCCAAACGCATTTTCGAATATGTGCGGCCACAGGATTGGTTTGCAGCAATCGACCTGAACACGGGGGTTCGCAGCCTGAACTTTCTCGGCGACTAGCTATCTTAGCTCACTCTCGAGACCAGGTTTGCGAACACAGGGACCCAGTGCTCCGGCACCTAGCTCGTCTGGGCCTTCGGGTCAACTGGGAAGAGAGTAACTTTCCCCCGTGCAGAGGATCTCTTTTCTCGGTATTGAATTGGTCGCCTTCTCCACTCAGCCACTGCTGACTTGCCTGAGACTATCAAGCGCAAGAGTGCGGTTCCACTGAAGTTTTTTCAGAGGCTCCTGGGCATATGGCATCTGTAGCCGCAACATCGCTGCTCGGATTGCTCATATAAGACCGCTTCAGCTTTGGCTTCGCGACCGAGGTCCGAGGTGGGCATGGCAACACGGCACCCTCCGAGTACCAGTTACTCTGACCTGCCGTCACACCTTCACTCCGTGGTTGAACATCAGTTTCCTACGGGCCGGAGTGCCCCTGGAACGAGCTTCCCGGCATGTTGTTGTCTCAACAGATGTCTCCACCACGGGCTGGGGCGCCATGTGCAATAACATGCTGCCGCGGGCTCCTGGACAGGACCCCACCGCCTATGGCATGTCAATTGCCTCGAGTTGCTGGCAGTAAGTCTTGCTCTGCACTGCTTCCGGGCGTTGCTCTAGGGTCAACACGTACTAGTCCGATCAGACAATACCGCCACTGTAGCGTACATCAACCATCAAGGTGGTCTACGCTCCCGCCATATGTCGCAACTCGCCCACCACCTCCTCTTATGGAGTCAGAAGCATCTGAGGTCGCTTCGAGCCATTTACATTCCCGGAGCCCTGAACTGTGCAGCCGACAAGCTCTCACGGCTTCAGAACCTCCCTGGAGAATGGCGACTCCATCCCCAGCCGGTTCAGCTGATTTGGGACCAGTTCGGGGACGCACAGATAGATCTGTTTGCCTCCCACGACTCGACCCATTGCGACCTGTATTATTCCCTGACCGAGGGCACGCTCGGCACGGATGCACCGGCGCACAGCTGGCTGCAAATATGCGTTTCCCCCAGTGAGCCTTCTTGCGCAGACCTTGCGCAAGGTCAGGGAGGACGAGGAGCAGGTCATTCTAGTCGCGCAGCACTGGCCCACCCGGACCTGGTTCTCCGAACTTGTACTCCTCGCGACAGCACCTCCCTGACCAATCCCTCTGAGGAAGGACCTCTTTTCTCAGGGATGGGGCACCCTCGTCCCGATCTTTGGAACCTCCACGTGTGGCTCCTGGACGGGACGAGGCAGGTTTGAGTACCCTACCACCAGCGGTGGTGGCTACCTTCACTTCCGCTAGAGCGTTGTCCACGAGACACGTCTACGTGTTGAAGTGGAACCTCTTCATCAGCTGGTGCTCTTCTCACCGAGAAGACCCCGGAGATGTTCGATCGGTGTCGTGCTTTCCTTCCTTCAAGAAGAGATGGAGCGAAGGCTGTCTCCCTCCACCCTCAAAGTCTATGTTGCCACCTTTGCCGCACACCATGACCCAGTCGAAGGTGAGTCTGTGGTGAAGCACGACCTGATCATCAGGTTCCTGGGAGGAGCGAGGAGACTGAATCCTCCTCGCCCTCCTCTCATTCCCTCTTGGGACCTCTCAGTGGTTCTACCTGCCCTGCAGAGTGCTCCGTTTGAGCCCTTTCAATCAGTGGAGCTTAAGTTCCTGTCAATGAAGACAGCACTCCTGGTTGCATTGGCCTCCATCAAGAGGGTAGGGCACCTGCACGCATTCTCCGTTGACGAAGCGTACCTGGAATTCGGGCCGGGTTACTCTCACGTGATCCTGAGACCCCGGCTTGGATATGTGCCCAAGGTTCCCACCACTCCCTTCCGGGACCAGGTGGTGAACCTGCAAGCGCTGCCTCTGGAGGAGGCAGACCCACCCTTGGCACTGCTCTGTCCAGTACGCGCTCTCCGCGCCTATGTAGACAGAACGCAGTATTTCAGGACCTCTGACCAGCTCTTTGTCTGTTATGGTGGGAAGCTGAAGGGAAAGCAAAGGTTGTCTCACTGGATAGTGGACGCCATTGCTTTGGCATAGCAGCAGCAAGGTCGACCGTGCCCCCTTGGTGTGACTGCCCACTCCAACCGGAGTGTGGTGTCCACTTGGGCACTAGCGCACGGCGTCTCGCTAACAGACATCTGCAGAGCTGCAGGCTGGCCAACACCTAAAACATTCGCCAAATTCTACAATCTCCGAGTCGAGGTCGAGCCTGTGTCCTCTCATGTACTCGCTTCAACCAGCTAGTACTGGACCCGCTCAGGTGTCTTCGCTTGCTCGCCATTCCACTCCACGGACTGGATACGTGCGATATTTCCTCAGGTGAGCTTCTCCGCAAGCCCTGAGTTCCTCCAGCACTGTTGACGTCGATGTCAGTGTCTATTGCCTGCACGTTGGCTAGGTGCCTCCCGTGACATCCGTAACCGAGACGTTTTCAGTGTCATTTAGAGCAGTGCTACAAAAGAGCTCCATACATGCACAAAAGACTGATGCCTTTTAGTGCTTCTAAAAATCAGACTGCTGAGCTAGTGGCCAATTATGCCACATATATTAAGGTTTTTGCACAATATTTAGCAATTCAACTAATTCAAGCTACTTACAATAGAAGTTTCTAATATCCCTTGAAAATTGCAGTAAGCACTTGAGAAGTTAAATAAGCAAGATTTGGTTGTTTTAAATGTAAAAACACTGCTTCTGGAAAGATTTAGGCGAAGCAGAGATGTAAATCATGGACATATAAACGTATATCAACAGTTGCAACCCAAACATAATCCTCAACACTCCACCATATTTTCTACAGACCACAAATACTGTGAAGTTGCTTAAATACCTAAGGGATGTATGTGATGTCAAAGGCACAAAAAATTTGAATAAACGATTAGGTGCAAACAGCGGTAGGTATTCAGGAGTAATAAAGTGTGAGGAGAGATTCTCTCTGTTTAAATAAAGTATTAAATTGGTATTCAGGCACCAGGGTTTTCATAATTTATCTGCTGTGTGAGCGGCTGATCATGTTGACTTAACATTTTGTCTGACATTTGGGTCTGATGAGCCCAGCCATTAACTCTCTCAACATGCTAAAAGAGTCTCTCAAATGGAGGAGAGACTGGAGATATACACACTTGCACAGATGCACGTAAACAAATAAAAGTCTAAATTTACACCAAAGCAATTGGACAAAACTGGAGCGCATTTCCAAAGATGCTGAAACATGTACAAATGCATTTGCATTTTGCCCACACACACACAGAGTCAATCAGAACTGGGTCTAGAAGGACGAGATGTCCAAAGACTCCAGCAACCAGCCACAAGAAGGACAACACACACAAATAGACTTAGGCATTATCTGTAGAACTGAAATGAGTGCATTCACTACCAAGGTCAAAACACTGACAATCAAATAAATGAAATTAAACATTTTCATTAAATACACTTCAAGTACTGGCTTGTTGGCTGCATATATCATTATTTCAATGGGCGATAGTGAAAATTATTTGTAGCTGCAGATATAAACAAAGAGTAATAAACAAAGAGCCCATAATGACTGTCAAACTCTAATAGACTTTCAACACATACCTAGATTGCTTTATTTTTTAAATATTTCAGGTCAAGTTTGCAAAGGTTCCTGTGATATCTTTCCCTCTCTTGTCTTATCTCTTGCGTATCTGTCAGGAAGGACAGACAGACATGGGACAAATTCACATGAATCTGTTTTCCCTAGTAGAAATTATGATGGATCAAGTGAATTCAGACCTTATGATGTTACATTCCTTTTGTTTTTCCTTTTATTCTTTGCCGTTTCTTTTGTGCATTAAAGATCAAATATGAAATCCTGAGTGTTAAATGTTAAAACAGTGACTGAAAAAGGGATGCAGTACTGCAGTCTATTCTGTTCCAGTTTATAAATGCTGAATTCCTGACACCAATGATGGAAATTCAAACGGTACTCCAAAACCAACTCTAACTGTTTTAGAATTTCAAAATGTAGCAAAGTCATAATTAAAAGGCATGGTCAGTATTTTCCAGCGTTGTGCTGCATTCAGAATTAAATTAAGAGGGCTTTTTAAATTTCTATTCTATCAGGATGCAGATCTGCAATTTAAATTAAAATAGGGGAAAAAACAAAGAAATCCATAGAATATTACTGTAATAAGTGTACATTTTTAACCTAGAATAGATTAGTTAAAAAAAACTTGCCATGTTGAGAATGAGTTGAAAAATCCTTGTCTGAAAGTTTTGAAATTTGAAAGTTTTATAAACCTTACAAACAGATCAGTCTGGTTGAATGTCAGCTATAATTTTTTTTTTAAATCAATATTAATATTAATATATAATATTAAGTCAATACCTAAAAGTTATATATACCAAGATTCACAAAGAAAGAAGCATCTAGGGTT